>CM052665.1:5277032-5304141 GCA_028533165.1 Leontopithecus rosalia
TGAGTTCGTGTCCTTTGTAGGGACATGGATGAATCTGGAGAACATCATTCTCAGCAAATTGACACAAGAACAGAAAAGGAAACACCATATATACTCACTCATAGGCGGGTGATGAACAATGGGAACACATGGACATAGGGAAGGGAGCACCACACACTGAGGTCTATTGGGGGAAATAGGGGAGGGACAGCAGGGGGGGCGGAGCAGGGGAGGGATGGCATGGGGAGAAATGCCAAATATGGGTGAGGGGGCAGAAGGCAGCAAAACACACTGCCACGTGTGTACCTATGCAACTATCTTGCATGTTCTGCACATGTACCCCAAAACCTAAAATGCAATAAAAATAAAAAAAAAAATTAGCAGGTGTGTTCAGAGGATCTGATTATGTCTATTATCTATGAGCTTTTGAAACAGACTGGTAAGAACTTCCTTCCAGGACACAGCTCTACATCGAAGAGAAATGAATGAGAATAAAATAAAAAATAAGTAGAACGTTTAATATAGAGAGAAAGGACAGATGATTTTGATGAGATGCTGAGAGAACAAAGCTGATTTTTGCAGAGGGAACAAAGCAGAGCTAGGGAATTTCAGAAATAAATCATTGTAGTCTTTAAAACTAAAATTTAAAAAAATGGAAGATAAGGTTCTGTGACATTAGAAAAGCTATCGTGAGCTAGCCTTCTTTTAAAGATACGGAAAAGAAAAACTGATTTCATATAACAATGTGCAATAGAAAAGGACTAAGGCTTAAACTCCAAAAATAATAAAGTAAGAAAAAAGAGAATAAATAATATATCGTAATAAACATACAGAAAATAGAAAGCATTCCAGAATGATATAAAACAGAACAGATCAAAACTGTGTCTATAACTTCATCATGACACTGGAGAAATAACAGCCTGACTATTCAGTTTTCCCCCCAACTTTTACATTAAGTTCTGGGGTACATATGCAGGATGTGCAGGTTTGGTACATAGCTGAATGTGCATCATGGTGGTTTGCTGCACAGATCAATGCATCACATAGGTATTAGGCCCAGCACCTATTAGCTATTGTTATTAGTACTCTCCTGTCATCCCCGACCAGACAGGCCCCAGTGTACGTTGTTCCTCCCCATGTGTCCATGTGTTCTCATCGTTCAGCTCCCACTTGTAAGTAAGAACATTCAGTGTTCGGGTTTGTGTTCCTGCATTAGTCTGCTAATGACAGCTTCCAGGTTCATTCGTTTCCCTACAAAGGACATGATCTTATTCCTTTTTATGACTGCATGGTATTCTGTGATGTGTATGTACCACTTTTTTTTTTATCTAGTCTTTCATTGATGAGCATTTGGGTTAATTCCATGTCTTTGCTATTGTGAATAGTGCTGCAATGAGCATTCACGTGCATGTATCTTTATAGTAGAATAAATTATATTGCTTTGGGTATATAACCAGTAATAAAATTGCTGGGTTGCATGGTATTCATATTTCTGCCTCTGTATCTTTAAGGAATTGCCACACTGTCTTCCACAACGGCTGAACTAATTTAAACTTTCATCAACAGTATAGAAGTGCTCCTTTTCCTCCACAACCTAGCCAAATTCTGTTGTTTCTTGACTTTTTCATAATTGTCATTCTGACTGCCATCAAATGGTGTCTGATTGTGTCTTTTATTTTCATTTATCTAATGATTAGTGATGTTGAGCTTTTTTACATATGTTTGTTAGCCACACAAATGTCTTCCTTTGAGATGTGTCTGTACATGTCCTTTGCCCACTTTTTAATGGGGTTTTATGGTGTGTGTGTGTGTGTGTGTAAAAATTTGTTTAAGACCCTTGTATATGTTGGATATTACCTCTTTTTCGGATGGTTAGATTACAAACATTTTCCCCATCTGCAGGTTGTCTGTTCACCCTGCTGATAGTTTCTTTCGCTGAGCAGAAGCTCTTTAGTTTAATTACATCCTATTTGTCAACTTTTGCTTCTGTTGCAATTGCTTTTGGCATTTTCAGCATGGAATCTTTGCTCATGCCTAAGACCTGAATGCTATTGCCTAGGAATTTTTTCTAAGGTTTTCATCATTTTGGGTTTTACATTTAAATGTTTAATCCAGCTTGAGCTAATTTTTGTGTAAGGTATAAGGAAGGGGTCCAGTTCAATTTTCTGCATATGGCTAGCCAGTTCTCCCATTACCATTTGTTAAATAGGGAATCATTTCCCCATTGCTGGTTTTTGTCAAGTTTGTTGAAGATCAGATGATCGCAGTTGTGCAGGTTTATATCTGTGTTCTTTATTCTGTTCTGTTGGTCTCTGTGTCTGTTTCTGTACTAGTACCATGCTGTTTTGGTTACTGTAGCCTTGTAGTATAAAGTTGGGTCTTATGATGCCTCCAGTTTTGTTCTTTTTGTTTAGAATTGTGTTGGCTCTCTGGGCTCTTTTTTGGTTCCATATGAATTTAAAAATAGTTTTTTTCTAATTCTATGAAGAATGTCAATGTTAGTTTAATGGGAATAATGTTAAATCTCTGAATTACTTTGGGCATATGACTATTTTCATGATATTGAGTCTATCCATGAGCATGGAATGTTTTTGCCATTTTTATGTGTTCTCTCTGCTTTCCTTGAGTAGTGGTTTGTAGCTCACCTTGAAGAAGTCTCTTACTTCCCTTGTTAGCCATATTCCTAGGTATTTCATTCTCTTTATAGCAATTGTAAATGGGAGTTCATTCATGATTTGACTCTCTGCTTGCCTGTGGTTAGTGTATAGGAATTCTGGCAAATTTTGCACATTGATTTAGTAACCTGAGATTTTGCTGAAGCTGCTTATCAGCTTAAGATGTTTTTGGGCTGAGACGATGATATCTTCTAGGACCATGTAATCTGCAAAGATAATTTGACTTCCTCTCTTCCTATTTGAACATGGTTTATTTCTTTTTCTTGACTGGTTGCCCTGGCCAGAACTTCCAACAATACCAAGTTGAATAGGAGTGGTGAGAGGGGGCATCTTGTCTTGTACTGGTTTTCAAAGGGACTGCTTCCAGCTTTTGCCCATTCAATATGATATTGTCTGTGGGTTTGTCATATATGGTTTTTATTGTTTTGAGGTATGTTCCTTCAATATCTACTTTGTTGAGAGTTTTTCACATGAAGAGATGTTGAATTTTATTGAAGGCTTTTTCTGCATCTAATGAGATACCCATGCAGTTTTTGTCTTTGGTTCTGTTTTTGCGATGAATTACATTTATTGATTTGTGTATGTTAACCAGCCTTGCATCTCATAATGTAGCTGACTTGATTATGGTTGATAAGCTTTTTAATGTGCTACTGCATTTGGTTTGCTGGTATTTTCTTGAGGATTTTTGCATTGATGTTCATCAGGAATATAGGTCTGAAGTTTTTTTGTGTGTGTTGTGTATCTGCCAGGTTTTGGTATCAGGATGATGTTGGCCTCATAGAATGAGTTAAGGAGGAGTCACCTCTCTTCAATTTTTTGGAATACTTTCAGTAGAAATGCTACCAGCTGTAAAATCCAGCTGTAAATCCATATTATCCTGGGCTTTTTACAGTTGGTAGGCTATTTATTACTGTCTCAATTTCTGAACTTATTATTGGTCTATTCAGGGATTCAATTGTTTCTGGTTCAGTTTTGAGAGTGTGTACATGCCCAGGAATTTATCCACTTCTAGATTTTCTAGTTTATGTGCATAGAGGTCTTTATAGTATTTTCTGATTGTTGCTTATATTTCTGTCCACAGAATGGGAACCAACAGCATCCCACAAAATGGAAATATTGTTGCAAAAAATTTCAATAAACTACTGGCAAACCAAATGAATAAATGTAATTCATCACAAAAGCAGATAAAAGACAAAAACGACATGGTTATCTAAATAGTTTCCGAAAAAGCCACTGATAAAATTCAGCATCCTTTCATATTAAAAACTCTCAATAAACTAGATATTGAATGAACATACCTCAAAATAATATGAGTCATATATGACAAACGCATGATCAATTTCATATTGAATGGGCAAAATCTGGAAGCAGTGGTCAGTGGTGATATCCCCGTTGTGGGGTGATATCCCACAACATTTTTGATTGTGTCTAGTTGATTTTTCTCTCTTTTTTAATTAGTATAGCTAGCAGTCAATCTATTTTATTAATTTGTAAAATCAGCTCCTGAATTTATTGATTTTTGAATGGCATTTTATGTCTCTATCTCCTTCAGTTCAGCTCTGATCTTGTTTATTTCTTGTCTTCTGCTAGCTTTGGGGTTTGCTTGCTCTTGGTTTTCTAGTTCTTTTACTTGTAATGTTAGGTTGTTGATTTGAGATCTTTCTAGTGTTTTGATGTTAGCATTTAGTAAATTTCTCTGTTCTAGCTGCATCCCAGAGGTTCTGGTACCTTGTCTCTTTGTTCTCATTAGTTTCAAACTTTTGATTTCTGCCTTAATTTTATTATTTACCCAGGAGTCATTCAGGAGTGAGTTGTTCAATTTCCGGTAGTTGCGTGGTTTTTGAGTAGGTCTCTTAATCTTGAGTTCTAATTTGATTGTGCTATAGTTTGAGAAACTGCGTGCTATTATTTCAGTTCTTTTACATTTCCTGAGGAGTGTTTTACTTCCAATTATGAGATCAATTTTAGAGTAAGTTTTATGTGGTTATGAGAAAAATGTATATTCTGTCGCTTTGAGGTGGAGAGTTCTGAAAATATTGATCAGATCCACTTGATCCATAGCTGAGTTCAGGTCCCGAATATCTTTGTTAATTTTCTTTCTCAGTCATTTGTTTGAGATACTCAATGGGGTGTTAAAGTCTCCCACTATTGTGTGGGAGTGTAAATCTCTTGGAGGGTCTCTAAGAACTTGCTTTATGAATCTGGGTGTTCCTCGATTGGGTGTATATATATTTATGATATTTAGCTCTTCTTTTCAAATTGAAGTTGAATTCTTTACCATTTTTGCCTTTTCTGATTTTTGTTGTTTTAAAGTTTATTTTGCCAAAAACTAGAAATATGATTGCTGCTTCTTTCTGTTTTCCATTTACTTGGTAAATTTTCCTCCATCCCTTTGTTTTGAGCCTATGTGTGTCTTTGCACATTAGATGGATCTCATACAGACAGCATACCGATGGTTCTTGATTCTTTATCCAACTTCCCATTCTGTGTCTTTTCATTAGGGCATTTAGCCTACTTACATTTAATTTTAAAAATAGATTTTATTCTCCTTCTAATATTTGATTACCCAGTGGTACAGTACACTTAGTTAAGACACTATAAATGTTTCCCCTTTACTTATGAGTTCTCAAGAACAAAAAATAAATTTGTTCACCTTAAAAGTGAATAGTCCTCAAGCCTGTAATCCCAGCACTTTGGGAGGCCGAGGCGGATGGATCACGAGGTCAACAGATCGAGACCATCCTGGTCAGCATAGTGAAACCCCGTCTCTACTAAAGATACAAAAATTAGCTGGGCATGGTGGTGCGTGCCTGTAATCCCAGCTACTCGGGAGGCTGAGGCAGGAGAATTGCCTGAACCCAGGAGGCGGAGGTTGCGGTGAGCCGAGATCGCACCATTGCACTCCAGCCTGGGTAACAAGAGCGAAACTCCGTCTCAAAAAAAAAAAAAAAAAAAAAAAAGTGAATAGTCAGGGTGGAGGAGCCAAGATGGCCAATTAGAAGCAGCTGTGGTTGTAGCTATCATAGAGAGGAATGAAAACAGTGAGAATATTCTGCACCTTCAACTGAGGTATCCAGGTTCTCAAATTGGGACTGACTAGGTGGATGACTCGGCCCATAGAGAGTGAGGAAAAGCAGAGAGGAGCAACAACCCACACAGGAGTGACATGGAGCCAGGGCAGCCCCGTCCCCAGTCAAAGGAGGTAGTGAGTGACTGCGAGATCCCTTTGTTTCATCTTTCCCATTTTTTTAAGTTACCCAAATCAGTTGCAAGTTTAGTTCTTTTACACCATTTCGTAATTCTTGGAGGTGTTGTTTGTCCTTTTGATTATTTTTTCCTAAACTGCCTGCCTGTCTTATGTCAGCAACATAGTCTTCCAGCTCTGAGATCCTTTCCTCCATTTAGTGTATTTGGCTATTGATGCTTGCATTTGCCTTGTGAAGTTCTCATGTTGTGATTTTCAGCTGCATCAGGTCAGTTATGTTCTTCTCTCAACTGGCTATTCTGGTTATCAACTCCTGTATTATTTTATCATGAATCTGAGATTCTTTGCATTTTGTTAGAACATTCTCCTTGGCCGGGCACAGTGGCTCACGCCTGTAATCCCAGCACTTTGGGAGGCCAAGGTGGTGAATCACAAGGTAAGGAGATTGAGACCATCCTGGCCAACATGGTGAAACCCCGTCTCTACTAAAAATACAAAAATTATCTGGGCATGGTGTCGCGTGCCTGTAATCCCAGCTACTCAGGAGGCTGAGGCAGGAGAATTGCTTGAACCCCAGAGGCAGAGGTTGCAGTGAGCCGACATTGCACCACTGCACTCCAGTCTGGTGCCTGGTGATGGAGTGAGACTCAATCTCAAAAAAAAAAAAAAGAACATTCTCCTTTCGCTCAGCAAAGTTTATTGTTACTCATTCATATGGTTTGGCTCTGTGTTCCCACGCAAATCTCACCTTGTAATAATCACCACGTGTCGTGGGAGGTAACTGTGCTAATGAATAAGTCTCATAAGATCTGATGGCTTTATAAAGGGAAGTTCTCCTGCACAGGCCCCCATGCATTCCACCATGTAAGACATACCTTTGCCTTTCACCATGATTGTGATGCCTCCTCAGCCATGCTGAACCATGAGCACATTTAAACTCTTTCTTTTAAAAATTACGCAGTCTTGGGTATGTCTTTATCAGCAGCATGAGAATGAACTAACACCCACCTTCTGAAGCCTACTTCTGTCAATTCAGCCATCTCAGCCTCAGCCCAGTTCTGTGCCCTTGCTGGAGAGGGGTTACAGTCATTTGGAGGAAACATGGGACTCTGGCTTTTTGAGTCTTCAGCATTTTCCAGTTGATTTGTTTGTCATCTTTGTGGACCTTAAGTCTTTAAGTTTGCTGAGCTTTGAGTGGGGTTTTTGTGGGGTTGTTTTTAGTTGATGTTGTTGTCACTTTTTGTTCGTTTTAGCAATCAGGCAACTCTTCTGTAGCGATGGTGTGGTTTGCTGGGGGTCCACTTCAGACCCTAGTTGCCTCAGTCCCTCCTGCATCTGGAAGTATCACCAGCAAAGGCTGCGAAACTGTAAAGATGGTAGCCTGCTCCTTCCTCTGGAATCTCCCTCCCAGGGGAACTGACCTGATGCTAACCCGAATGCTCCCAGAGAAGGTGTCTGGAGACCCCTGTTGGGAGGTGTCACCCAGTCAGGAGGAATGGCATTAGGGACTCACTTGAAGAAGCAGTCTAGCTGTCCCTTAGCAGAGCAGGTGTGCTGTGTTGGGGGTAATCAACTTTGCCCAGACTATCTGGACTCTCCAAAGCCAGCAGGCTAGAAAGGCTAAGTTATCTGAACCACAGAGACAGAAGCTGCCCCTCACCCTGTGGGGCTCCATTCCAAGGAAAATAATCAGAATTCTGTCCATATTACCCTGGCTGGACTTGCTGAAATTCCCACGGGGAGGCCCTGGTCAGTGAGGAGGGATGTATTGTGGTCCCACTTAAAGAGGCAAACCGGCCATGATCTGGGAGAGCAGCTGTGCTGCTTTATGGGAAACTCCTCCTGGTGTAGACCACTTAGGAAGAACTAGTAGACTAGAATAGCAGACTGGAACTGCAGAGATGGCAGCTGCCCTGCCTTACCCCACCCATCCCCTCCAACTCGGTCTGTCTCAGTCTTTAGCCTGCTGCCACTGGTTGGCTGGAATTCCAAGACAATGGGTCTTAACTTGTGAGGTCCTATGGGAATAAGGCCCACAGAATAATGCTGCTTGACTCCCTGGATTCAGCTTCCTTCCCAGGGGAGGCATGGACAGCTCTCTCACCTTGCTGGAATTCCCAGGGCTGGAGTATGCAAAACTCCTAGGTCTCCCTGCACGTCTGAGTGAGCTGCCACTCTGCTTTGGACCCAAAGCCCATGGTCTCAGAAGGGGATCACCTGATCTGGTAATTGCAAAGACCAGTGAGAAAAGCATGGTTTCCTGGGCAGGGTCTCAAAATCACTCACTGCCTCCCTTGAGGGGGCCTGGGGGCTCCCCTGGCTCCGTTCCACTCCTGGGTGGACTGTGGCCCTCTGCTTTTCCTCTCTTGTAGGCCAAGCCATCTACCTAGTTAGTGCCAATTCAGGAACATGGATACCTCAGTTAAAGTGCAGAATTCACTTGCTGTTTTCATTCCTCTCCATGATAGCCACAACCACAGCTGCTTCTCATCAGCCATCCTGGCCCCTCCAACCTAACTATTCACTTAAGGTGAACAAATGTATTATGTGTTCTTGAGAACTCGTAAGTAAAGGGGGAACATTTATATTGTCTTAATTAGATGTACTGTACCACTGGGTAACCAAATATTGAAAGGTGAATAAAATCTGTTTTTAAAATTATTTCATCTAATAACTTAAAAAGAAATAATAAACTTAAAGTATCACAATTTTTAACTCCCACTAACAGTATTCATCTAGGTATTAAACAAGAACAGATGCTAACATCATAACAAGTGAGACAAGCAGATGCAACGTAAGTCCTGATGAAAAACACAGCATTATCTAGAGTCTTACTAAATAAATGACCAGATCTAAGTGAATTTAAATCTGGACCAATCTTCACAGTTGCAGGAAATATGGAGGAAATAAAAACATGAAACCATTAACACCCAGACTTAGAAAATTCTACAAGTCAAACAGCCTGTGTCCTTCCACAAATTACATTCAGGCATCAACGTATTCCAGTCATGAACAGCATGTACAACTGCAGTCTCATAAGATTATAATGTTGAAGGTTTACCGTACTTCTTCTGTGTTTAGATATGTTTATATACAAAACTATCATTGTGTTATAATTGCCTGCAGTATTCAGTGCAATGATATGCTGCACGGGTTTGTAGCCTAAAGAGTAAAAGGCTCTACTATATACTTATGTGAGTCGTAGGCTATTCCATCTAGTTTTGTGTAAGTACACTCTACGGTGCACCACACAGTGATGAAAGCACCTAACAACACATTTTTCAGAACATGTCCCTGTCATTTAGCAACATGTGAGTGTAATTGTAAGGAAAAGAGAACACTTATACACTGCTGTGGGAATGAAAGTCAGTCCAGCCACTGAGGAAAGCAATTTGGAGATTCCTCACAGAATAAGAGTTGAACTAACATTTGACCCAGCATTCTCATTACTGGGTATATGCCCAAAGGAAAATAAATATTTCTACCAAAAAGACACATGCACCCATGTGTTCATCACAGCACTCTTTGTAATAGCAAAGACGTGGAATTAACCTAGGTGTCCATCAGTAGTGGACTGGATAAAGAAAATGTAGTACATATACACCGTGAAAAACTACGCAGTCATATGAAGAATGAAGCACGTCCTTTGCAGCAACATGGATGCTGCTGAAGGCATTATCCAAAGTGAAGTAACAGAAGAACAGAAAGCAAAATATACATGTATTTACTTATAAGTGAGAACTAAACCTGGAGCATGCATGGCCGTAAAGAAGGGAACAGCAGAAACTGGAGACCACTAGAGAGAAGAGACATGGGGTTGGGGCAAGGGCTGAAAAACACCTGTTGGGTGTTGTGATCACTGCCTGGATGGCAGCTTCATTCATACTTCAAACCTCAGCATTGCACAATGTACGTTTGTGAGAAACCTGCCCGATTCCAAAACAAAAGTCGAAAAAATAAAATAAAATCAAAATAGGAAAAGAGGATAAATGGAGTGGGTTGTAGAGACTTGACAGAAATAAAGAATGGAATGTGTTGGACTAAAGGATACTGTCTAGGGATGCGTAGTTAGACCATTAAACTGTAAAGAAACATAGAAAATGTTCACTACAAATCTCAGCAGATGACTCATTCAGAGGGAAAAAGGCAAATGTAATGAGGAAGGTGCTCACGGAAGACTCTAGGATCTATACTGTGTAAATAACCGTATTACAGACACGTCATTACTGACGTTTGGAGGCCCTAGGAGAAACGGTGCCGCTGGTATGTTGCAAGCAACTCAGATACATAGAAGCTTTACAGTGTGATAGTTTAGTAATTAGACTGTCAAGCAAGATTGCTGCTTAGGTTCACGTTCCAACTATATTCTAGGAACAGGACTTTGGAATAGTTTCTTCATCTGTAAAATGGTTATATTGTCCTCATTGACTGTTCATGAGGATTAAAAGAAACATTGTCAAGGAATTCAGTTTTATGTTTTACAAATAAGATAATAATAGAATCTTTGCTATATTATTCAGAAGTGAATATATACACTTTTACTGTCATCACAGCAATTGCTCGAACACTTTATGTATACGAAGTCATGTATCTCCCCTAGATAAAATCCTGAGAGTAAGATTTAAGTCTTATAAGGTAAAATTTGAAATATAAATTGTAAAACTTCAACTAAAGTGCAAATATTTACTGATTAAAACAAATGAGTAAAGCATATTGTGTTTTCCAGCTGAAGAAGCAAAGTGAAAAACAACTGAATATTTGTTTCAATCAATTAAAATTACAATTGAATATTTACAATTGAATATTTAATACAACTGAATACAATTGAATATTTAAGTTTCAATCAATATCATTAATAATTTTTGTTCAATATCTTTACTGTTGGGCTCCTTTCTCCCCTCTCCCATATATGATATTTACTTCAACAATTTTTGAGAAACTTTAGGAAAGTCAATCTTTTGTACTTCCTGCAATGATTAGTTGGGTCAAATAACTGTGCAATATTTTGGAATTTCATGGTACATTATTGTGAACACCATGTTGAATACACAAAGCGCCAAGCTTGACTAAACTGATTCTCTTATAGATGAAATTGAACTTTGCACAATTCTTTTCAGATTGAAGTTGGGGATTATTTTTGCATCAAGTATGTAAGAATATTGGCAAATTTTTGGCTATCGTTTCGTTTAATGTTTCCTTTTTGTCATAGTAGTTTCAAAGCAGGTTCGATATTTATGGTCACTATTCTTTGAGATTTAAAAACCTAGAGTTAATAATATATTTCACTTTACTCTCTTTGAAAATTTTAATAATATTCTGGCTTTCTGAAAAGTAAGGATTTAACTACTGTTTTCATATTTTTTAAGTTTCTTTTTGAAAGTAGATTTTTAATGGCAAAACCTTTGGAGATTTTTGTTTTTTGCATAGTTCCTTTGCTCTGTCTGCCACAAATGTTTAAAATATGCATAATCATGAAAAAACTCTTGGTTCAAAATGTTATCCTCTTTAAATATATTTTTTCAGATTTACAAAATCATACCCAAATTTCTTAAACTTCAGCATTACAGAAATCTAAAATATTTAAAGAACAGTCTGCAATAAGTCCAATTCCCAGAGTCAATCACTGTCAACATACTGTTTAGAAAAAATTTTCTAGACCAACTCATATATAAACATGTATATACAGATTAAGTATAATTATACTATTTACAGGTCATCTATTTTTACAGACTGTATTATCCTAAATCTTTTTTATTTAAATAATGTTGCTTTTAACACTTTGTTAAAAGTTTGAGACAAAAGTTAAATAAACATTTTGAGAGGCCAATACTACATAGAACTTATTTACTAGTAAATATCATATTGAAAGAAATGATGAAATGTCTAATGTTTGATCTTTTTAAAAGTTTATCCATTGCAGCTATCATAAGATTCAGTCTCTGAATGACATTGTAAAGAAGAGCAAACCCTGTCATCTCAGAATGTACGCGTGGAAAACAAATAAACCCTTATCTCAGTCACCATTTTCAGACTTTTTTATAGCAACTTAGCATGTGTGTTAAGTAATTCTACAACCATCAAATGTTAAAATCTGCTCTATTATTACGCTGAGACATCTTAATAGCATTTCTTTATTGACAGAGTTATGAATAAAGAAAATTCTGAAATTCAATTTACTCATTAAATATTTACCTAACAGCTAAGCACTGTGCTGGGCACTAGAGACACACACAGAGCAAATATGCCAGATTCTGTGCTCTTAAATATATTGTTTTAGAGAGAAACAGACATTCATCAAAAAATCAAAAATAACAATCTAAAATTTGGTGATGTGAAAATTGTTTCAATTTTTATCTACCAAGTTATATACCTGGTAATAAAAAGAAAACAAGATTTTGTTTCAATCACCAATGTTTATTATACATTACCTGTATAAAAATAAGAACAATTCAAAGACATACTGTCTTCTGTTACTGAGGATCTATTAGAAGAAATAAAACATAAACGTATAATCATTAAGCAAGTCAGTGTGTTGGTACTACATGAGCACTAGGAGATGAATGGATTTATCATGAGCATGTCTAAACCCGCCAAATGGTTTTCAAATGTAATGCAAACAATACAATCGTTGCTTTACAAAATCTGTATTTTTAATATAAAATATCCACATCTGAACTACAGGAAAAATACATTGACGTTGTATCAGGCTACACATATTTGTTTTTTCACATAAGCATTGATTACAACTCTTCCTGACTAGTGGTTTCAATCATGATGTGTAATGATTTGATTTAAATTATATCTTTCCTAGAGAAGATTTGTCCAAACACATAGAGCAAATCTTCCACTGAAGTCTCCAGGATTGAAATCAATCAGTAACTGGAATTTTAACGAAGGTAACCACATAACTTACATTTCTATGTTCCAACTTGTTATTGTGAAGAAATTACTGAATGCTCAGAATGAGTTCAACCAAAGCATCCCTGAGTTCACTCCCAGGTTTGTTAGCCTTAGGAGAAAACCTTACTGTGAATATAAAATGCACTCAAAAACATAGACTTGTTCCAAGCTTTCCTGAGAGTGACTGCATAGGGAACTAACCTGATTTTTAGTCTGGTTAGGATCTGAGCTTTAGGATGTGGTAAATTTGCATTAGTGGCATTTAAAGACATTCATTCTAACCTCCAGAGATTTACAACAAAAATCATGAAATTTACATAAAATTCAGAAAAATTATGAAAAATAAATTATCTATATGCACATAGATATGTTTACATAAATTTAGTGTATACATACAATAAAATTTAGTTGTTACAAGAGTAATTTTGCAGATGTTTGGTGTTGAAACTAGTGCTAAAAAGTTGACTAAATTATGACCTCAATTTTCAAGGCTTATGACATTAAACTATAAGAAAATAGAAAATGGCTGTTTCTCTCCCAATCAGCCTCTGAATCTCAAAGTAGTATTTGTGGCATATCTACTTATGCAAATTTTCATTCAGCCACATAAAGTAAAATTGGGGAATGCCCATTTTTCAAGCATTCCTTGGAATTTCTCAAATATATCAGACATGCCACAAAATTACCTCAATAGGTTTAATGTAAGAAAGAAAATACTATATATACATATAACATATGCTAAAATCATACCTAAGTTATAGATATTGTTAAATCTTAGGCAGCTTTTGATTGGGTTTTATTCTCTTTTCTAAGTGGACCTATGAGATCTTCGGGTGCATATTAAGCTACTCATAATTTCTACCTGCCCTTATATTTGAAAATGGTCAAGTACCCGCTCGCTCTGACTTGGTCAAATTGCCATGTGCCCAGAGGACTGACCTCCACCTGAGCCACACATACTACTAAGCCCTCACGTTTATACTGAAATCAAAAGAAAAAAAAAGAATAAGTTAAATTTGTTGTTTCCTAATTTTTTTCAGTTTTCAGAGGGTAACTTTCTCATGAGTTCCTACAGCCACTAAACCACTCCACCTTTATTATTGTCTGGCTATCCAGTACTGGCTTGCTTAATTCTATTATTAGCTTATCTCATTGTATTGGATCAAATTTAATTCCTTGTTCATTTATTTATCTTTGAAAATACTAAATCTCTCTATTATTAAAAAGATTAAAATTGGTTATCTAATTTCTAATTTGAAACAGATAATTCTTTTGGACTGCCTGTGTGAAATAAACCGAAACACCACCACAAAAATTTCTATGTGTATGTTATGGTTTATTCCACAAGGACATAAGAACCAATGTTAGGTGTAGTCAATTAAAATTTAGTGGTTGAATATGCTACAATTTATTCTTTATTCTTGATGGAGTAACTTAAGAGATGTCAAAAGTAGCTGCCAAGTTTAGGGAGGAAAGCTAGATAAAATTAATCCATACCAATAGATCTCTCAACGTATCTGGTTTTTATCACTTGTATTGCCAAACAATTGTGTATTCTAGAATGATCTCAGTGAATAAAGGAACAAAAAATACACTATATTTCTGCCAACACTGTTATTTATCAGATTATCTGAGCTTTAAAATTTTTGACAGGACATGAATAATGACAAGTACAGCTAAGATGTCAGAAACCTGGATTCTATGCCCTAGGTGGATTATCCTAGAACGCTGGAATTTTACTGCTTCAGAGAACTTTAGAGACAATATAACTCTTCACTTTTCAACGTTCTTCTCAAATTTATTTTAGTTCACCCAATCAATTGAAATACAACTCCTGTATAGACAGTATTAAGTGTAAAACATTTATGTGTCATTTCTTTAAGGCAAATAGTTGTAAGCCATCACTTCAGATGAATAACTGAAATGCCTAAAGTACACTTTGGATAACCTGCAGGTATTAATGCCAAATCCGTTAAATTTGAATCTGCTCTCAGAGCATGCTATGATCATGTTAGGGGGCATGAGTTTTAGGAAACAAGATCGTTTTGTCATTTAATGTAACATCAAATTTCATGCTAGTGCTAAATGGACTAATTGTACTGGAACTTCAAAAAAACCTCTCAGTTTAGGTTTAAATAAGAGCTTAAAATATCAACTGATCATTAACCAAACAAATCCCAACATGGCTCTATGCAACACTAGAATAATAGATTACAGTTGCTCTTCTTTAGATTATCTTGAATTCAACAGATTTACATGCTCTTAACACAACCATACTTTCATTTATTTACTTTCTTACATTTTATTAATAAGCATGCATATTGAAAGAACACTGGTATATGCTGAATAGACTTTTTGGGCATAATTAATTAGAAAGCACAAATTATTCATTTAAATAAGATTCAGTTGTACATAATTTGAATGAAACTTTCATCAAATCACAGTCTTTACCAAAACATTTTGAGTAATAGAATTATCTCCCATAGGTATAGCTTCCTTCACTGCAAGGTGTCGTAGGCACACCTACATTTAAAAAGGAGTACAGCTTTGCAATTTTCAATCTCCTCAGAATAAAACAGATAATTTTTTCATGGACACTGATACTTTTATTCTAAATGACTAATAGAAGTTTAAATTTAAATGTTTCCAAAATTTGATAAACACTTCAGTTTTAAAATAGATTATATTTATACTATACTTCCAGAAAGGATATTAATGTAAATCTACTGTGCCTGTATAATCTTTTTCAGCAAAATATGTTTTAGTTTTAAAATGGAAAATGTTTCTATATAATTTTACTAATTCATAAAATTGTATTTTATGTTCATAAAGTTTAGCAGAATATTTGATTATTGTTATAATGACAATGAGAATAATCATAAATACCAGACTGACAGTAAAACTTGATTAGGTAGTTCATTTATTTAATAGAAGTTAAATTTGAAAAATACCAAATAAAATCAAATAATGTTTCTATATTCACTTTCAACTCTAACAACTTCCATGATTTAGTACCTAATGATTATTTTTACAACAATGATATATTCAAATGTACAATAACTAGTGTTCTCTTTGTTCTGGCAAAATAAGTAAGTTAATATGTTGTGAGCATAAACTATAAATGCTCTTTTCAGCCACTTCCATCATTGCACGGATGGAAGAAAATGTCGAAAATAAATTACAGTAAAAATGAAGTAAATGGAGTCAAATGTGCCTTATTGTAATTCGAAGAGCTGAGTTTTGTTAGGTTCAAGTATCCATCAATCTGTAGGTGAAACCTCACTCCATCTGACTTTCAAACTATATGTATTCAGTCTGATTCCCAGCTTTTGTCTTTATACAAAAGCCATTGTTGTATCTATGAATAAACTCATCCTTCTCCTGACTGTTTCAGGCTCCACATAAATCAAAGGTTTCAGTTAATTACTTGGACAAAGTGGTGTTACCATTTCCATATCAGCCTAAGTAGATATCATATTTTGTCTAGCCAGGATCCCTGCTTACAGATAAAGGTAAAGATGCTTATCCTATACAAATGCATACATTTGTAATAAATAGAACATATACATTACAGACATAAACATAAATATAGAAATATTTATTTTGTAAATATATCTAAAATTTATAAAAATAATTTTAGGGCAATTTTATTTTCACCAAATTATATATTCTGAAGATCAAAAAACATTATTAGCCTGCAGTTGTCTCATTTATGTAATATTCTCTCCCTACTGCTCATCACTAAATGTTCTAAAGGAAAATTACTATCTGTAGATATCAAATATTCACTATTTTCTCAGAGCTAATGTTTATCATCATTTTTCTTTCATGTCTTTTCATGAAAATTTTGTGGTAAAACTGTGTTTGAAGAATGTTTTAGTATTTCATTCCATCTACTCTTTGGGAAAAGGTAAAAAAAAAAGTGTTCACACTGTTTCTTACTTAGCTGCAAACAGTTTTTAAAAGAAGTTCCAGTATAATTATCTTTCTCTTATTGAACAAAAGTTTTTTTTTTAAAGTATCTCTATGTCAAACGTTGCTTCATCTTTAGATATATTTGTTTATGTAAAAAATAAAACTTTTTGGCAATCTGGACATGTTTAGGATTTTATCCCTTTAAATTGAAAAAAAATTGAAAAGCACATGATAAACATCTGTCATAAATCATGAGTGTAACTTTCATTCTTGGTTTTTATCCAGCAAGTGTTCTCCATCACAAACTCTTCATCTGGCATATTTAATTGATGACTCTCTGCAGATAAAGCTGAAAGAAGTTGATTTAGTAATTCTCTTCATGTTCTGGTCTCAGGTTAAGTTGCTCTTATTTTACATTTATTTGAAATCTCTTTTTTATTTTCTTTATAAGAACCCTTAAGTTCTGTTTCTTTTTCATATGAAAAAAAATCCTTTACATAGAATTATTTCTCTTTTATTAATTTCCAGGGTACTCTTTGATCTCTTTAAGAACTCTACCTTAAAAAAAATTTAAAGTGATCTCGAATTAGCACTTATTTAAGAAACAAATTCCATTAAATCCTGAGTATGTGTTAAGCACATAACGTAAAAAGATGAATGAGACTGGTCCTCCCTTCACTGGTCATGCCATTCATGACCTAGCAGTAATGAGGTGCAAAGCAATAATTCCTTTCAGGGAAAAGAATGGAGAAACTTTTTAAAAAATAAAAATTTAAAAATCAGGTTTGGAATCTCACAAGCCACAAATCTTGTTTAAACTCTGGGCTTGGCAGGGCGCTGTGGCTCACACCTGTAATCACAGCACTTTGAGAGGCTGAGGAGGGTGGATCACCTGGGACCAGGAGTTCAAGACCAGCCTGGACAACATGGTAAAACCCAGTCTCTACTAAAAATACACATCTTTAATACCAGATACTCGGGGCGCTAAAGCACAAGAATCACTTGAACCCAGGAGAAGAAAGTTGCAGTGACCTGAGATGTCTCCGCCACTGGTTTATTTGACTATTTTAAAAATCCATTTTTTGGGTTGGTTCCAGGTCTTTGCTATTGTAAACAGTGCCTCATTGAACACACATGTTCATGTCTCTTTATAATAGAATGCTTTATAATCCTTTGGGTATATACCCAGTAATGGGATTGCTGAGTCAAATGATATTTCTATTTCTAAATCCTTGAGAAATCACCACACTGTCTTCCGCAATGGTTGAACTAATTTACACAAACCCAAATGCCCATCAGTGATAGATTGGATAAAGGATACGTGGCACATATACACCATGGAATACTATGCAGCCAAATAAAAAGGATGAGTTCACATCCTTTTGCAGGGACATGGATGAATCTGGAAACTATCATTCTCAGCAAACTGATACAAGAACAGAAAACCAAACACAGCATGTTCTCACTCATAGGTGGATGTTGAACAATAGGAACACATGGACACAGGGAGGGGAGCCTCGCACACTGGGGTCTGTCTGGGGGTGGGGGCTAGGGGAGGGATAGCAGGGGGCAGGGGGTTGGGGAGGGATAACATTGTGAGAAATGTCTGATATAAGTGACGGAGGATGGAAGCAGCAAACCACCATGGCGTGTGTGTACCTATGCAACAATCCTACAAGATCTGCACATGTATAATAAAACTTCAAGTATAATAAAGAAATGAATAAAAATAAAATAAAATGAATAAAAATCCATTTTTTTTAGTTTTGTCATTTGCAACTCAAATTTTTATACTATGTCCCGAAATTTGCAATGGTCTTTAAATATGTTCTAAAATGATTCTTCCTTTCCTTCTACCAGATACCTTCTTCATTCTATTCTTCCCCAAAAAAACTCCCTGGAGTGAAAATTCAGTGTTGTGATCATTTTTACTGAAACACCCTTCCAAAATACATCTGGTCGCTAATTATTTATGTTTTTAGACTTCAGCCTCATTTGCCATGTTACAGAAATGGCTGTGTAGTTGCATTTGCTTTTATATCTATAAATGACATTAATTTCAGAAGTAAGTTTATAAGCATAATTATAGATTGACAAAATGAGAATATAGAAATTAATGTTTGGTTCTATCAAGAACAAATAAGAGTACATTAAAAAATGGCCTACATTCTCATTCTATGCTGATGACTGGGCCATTTTGGCAATATTATTTTACCTTAAACTCAGTAATGCATGAGAAAATGCTGCTTAATAATTTTTGTCTTTTTATACTTCTCATTCTACTTTTTCAGTTTCATAGTGTATTTAATAAACACAATGACAAATTGCTAGATACTGATATACTGATCATTTCATGATTTTCTATTTTTCTAAATGTATTATTTTTAAAAATCATTTTTCTAAGCCCTATTTCCTGTACAGAATGTGTATGTCTATGTTTCCTAAAACTGTGCTGAAGATAGAAGAAGATTCTGCTCGGCTTATAACAATTTTTTTTGTGTAAGTAAATTACAGTGCAATCTAAACATGTAAATAATTTATAATGTGATGAGTTGTTTGTAAACTGATTTTTGCAAGTGCCCGAGATTTAATTTCTTTGGCTTCCTTCAGTTGACTTTACTGTATCTCATATCAAGGCACATTGCTTTTTAGCTCACCCCTATTTCACAGGGTCAAGAATTGATATTAACCCTTTTCCAAATGAACAACTATAACTAAAAAATCACACAGCAAAAATATGTCCACAGGATATAAAGTAAGGTGGAAGAGTAAAAGGGTAGAAGGATGTCTTTTTTGAGAAATAACCGAGTGAAAATAAAATGATATTTTTAGATTTCTAACAATCTTGAAAGAGAAAAATAAAATAAAAGAACAAGTGATAGGCTCTTGCCTGGAACTGACACTTGTACCGCAGGAAAATGCAAAGAGGAAAATGAAAACTTGCTCAATGACCTTTCCTTTAATCCACTGAAGATAAGGTTTGCTTGTTCTTTCTAATCAGGCGGCTGGTGAAATCAAAAGAATCCTTGGACTTTCCACTCTTTAGTTTATCCTTTTGTACAGAGAATCTCATATTTCCTTTTAGTGTTTCAAACATAGAACAACCAGTTGACCCCTGATCAACCCTTGGGTTAGGGGTTATAGCCCCCCACACAGTCAAAAATCCACGTCTAACTTTTGATTCCCCCAAAACTTAAATAGTAGCCTCCTGTTGACCAGAAACTTTACTGATAACATAAACAGTCGATTGACACACATATTTGTATGCTACATGTATTATTTATTGTGTTCTTACCATAAAGTAAGCTAGAGAAAATAGTGTTAAGAAAATCATAAGGTAAATATATTTAGTACTAAGGGAAAGTGGATCATCACAAAGATCTCCATCCTCGTCTGTTATCTTCACATTGAATAGGCTGAGAAGGAACAGAAAAAGCAAGGGTTGGTCTTGCTATCTCAGAGGTGGCAGAGGCAAAAGTGGTGAGGTAGGCAGAAGGGGAGGTATGAGAGATTTCTCAAAAATGATGGTATATAAATGAATTGTACAGTTCATATCTGTGTTGTTCAAAGGTCAACTGCATAAAATCACTTTGGTACTCATGAATTTAGCTACTTAAACCCTATTCACTTATAAATCTTTATGACCTACAACATTTTTCACAGTAGTGAACTGAAAGTCTTAGAGATTTATGTCTATATGTAGACAAACTTCAGAGATTTTTCAGGTTCTGTTTCAAACCATGGCTCTAAAGTAAGTCACACAAATATTTTGGTTTCCCAATGCACTCAAAAGTTATGTTTATACAATACTGTAACCTACTGAGTGTAAAAAGTATATTTTATTAAGCATGCAAAGCCTAAAGTATATACTGCAATTTTAAAAATACTTTGCTGTTTAAAAATGCTAACAATCACTGAGCTGACAGCAAGTAATAGTCATTTTGCTCATAGAGGATCTTGCCTCAATGTTGATGGCTGCTGACTGATCAGAACAGTGGTGGCTGAAGGTTGGGGTGATTGTGGTAGTTTCTTAAAATAAGGCAGCAATGAAATTTGTGGCATTATTTGACTCTTCCTTTCATGGAATGCTTCTCTGTAGCATGAGATGCGGTTTGATAGCATTTTATTCACAGCAGAATTTCTTTCAAAATTGGAATCATTCCTCTCACTTCCTGAGACTGCTGTATCAACTAAGTTTATGTAATATTCTAAATTTTCTGTTGTCATTTCAATGATGTTCACAGCCTCTTCTCCAGGAGCGGATTCCATCTCAAAAAAAAACACCTTTTTGCTCATCTGTAAGAAGCAACTCCTCATTCATTCAAGTTTGATCATGAGATTGTAGCAATTCAGTCACATCTTCAGCCTCCACTTCTGATTCTGATTCTCTTGCTATGTTTACCACATCTGAAATTACCTTTGCCACTGAAGTCTGAACCCTTCAAAGTCACAAATTAGGGTTAAAATAAACTTCTTCTAAGCACCTGTTAATGTTGATATTTTCAGCTCACATGAATTAAGAAAATTCTTAATGGCATCGAAAATCATAAATTAGTTCCACTGGTTTAAAATTTACTTTCCCAGTTCCATCAGAAGAATCAGCTATTTCTGAGAGCTTTAACCTTACAAAAAATTATTTCTTAAATTATAGGACCTAAATATCAAAATTACTCCATGATCCATGGGTTAAAGAATAGATGTTGTGTTAGTAGGCATGAAAACATCAATCTTCTTGTACACCTTCATCAGAGCTCTTGGATGACCAGGTATTTTGCCAGTAAACAGTAATATTTTTAAAGGAATCTCTTTTTCTACACAGTAGGTCTCAACAATAGGTTTTAAATATTCAAAAAAAAATCCTGTTGTAAAGAGATGTACTGTCCTCTGTGCTTTGTTGATCCAAGACAGGCAGAGTGGAAATAATATAATCTTTAAGGAAACTAGAATTTTCAGAATAGTAAATGAGCACTGGTTAAGACACCAGCTGCATTAGCCCCTAAAAAGGGGGTCAGTTTGTCCTTTGAGTCTTTGAAGCCAGGTCTTACCTTCCCTTCTCTAACTAAGAAAGCTCTACATGGCATCCACTTCCAGTATAAGACTGTTCTGTCTGAAAAATTCATTGTTTAGTGTGGCCATTTTCGTCAATGATCTTAGCTAGATAATCTGAATAACTCACTGCAACTTCTACATGAGTACATGTTGCTTCACCCTGCACTTTTAAATTATGGAGACAGCTTATTTACTTAAACTACGTGAACCAGCCTCTGCTATCTTGAGAATTTTTTTTTTTTTTCTGTAGCTTCTTCACCTCTTTCAGCATTTACAGAATTGCAGAGAATTAGGTCCTTGCTCTGAATTAGGCTTTGGCTGGAAAAAATGTTGTGGCTGGTTTCATTTTTTTATCCAGACCACGAAAACTTTCCCTATATCAGCAATAAGGCTATTTTGCTTTTTTATGATTTGTGCATTTACTGGAGTAGCATTCCTAATTCCTTCAAGAATTTTTACTTTGCATTTGCAGTGTGGCTAACAGTTTGGCACAAGAGCCCTAGCTTCTGACTATTTTGGCTTTCAGCATGCCTTCTTCATTAACCTTAATGATTTCTAGATTTTGATTTTAAGTGAGAAACATGCAACTCTTCTGTTTCACTTTGAAGACATAGAGGACATTGTAGGGCTGTACATTGTTCTAATTTTAATATTGTTGTATCTCAGGGAATACGGAGGCCTGAGGAGAGGGAGAGAGATGGGGTAAAGCCTGGTTGGCAGAGCAGTCAGGACATACCTAATATCCATCAAGTTTGCATTCTGTTATGGGCTTTGTTCATTGAGCTCCAGGCAATTGCAGCAGCATCACAGATCACCATAACAGGTATAAAAATAATTTAATAGTTTGAAAATTTGTAAGAATTACCAAAATCTTACAGAGATACAAAGTGAGCACATGCTGTTGGAAAAATGGCACCAATAGACTTGCTATTTGCAGGGTTACTACAAACCTTCAATTTATAAAAAGCACAATATCTTCAAGATACAAAAAACAAGTTCTGCGTGTATTGTTAAATCAAACTAAATTTGGCCTGAAAAAGCCTCCATAGTCCCAAGCTTGAATTCTTACAAATCATAACTTAAATTGGTATGTAAATAAGTTGAAAACCTAACTTAGGAGTAGCAAATAGCTGAGCATTATCTAATCATAGCGACGTGCTTCAACCAATCACAGGTGGCTGAGTGTTCGATCTGTGTTCAAATGAGGAAAATGCCACTCTGTAACCAAGCCTGCGGTTTTTGTACTTCACTTCTGTACATCACTTTCCTTTTTCTGTACATGTATGTATATACACACACACACACACACACACACACACACACACTCCCTATAGTATAGAATGCATATAGATACTTTCTATATTGTAGAATACAAAGATAAATATTCCCTATAATATAGAATAGATAAACAGAAATTACCTACAATGTTTTACTAATCTTTCCTTCATTCATCATATAGGAAAGAGAAATGATTGCATATTATATGAAGTTCTTTGTTACTTATGATATGTATTGTAAGCTTATACTGTACAACCAAATATAAATACTATCATAAATGACACATTAAAATATTATTGTTTTATTCACAGAAAAAAAAAACGTCCGAAACTTTTAGAATTAATTTTTTATATTCATTTTGTTTCTCTTGAAACATACATTTTAAAATACAAAACTTAGATCGGCGTGAGGTGGGCACCTGTAATCCCAACTACTTGGGAGTTTGAGGCAGAGAATTGCTTGAACCCAGGAGGCAGAGTCTGCAGTGAGCAAGTCTGTACCTCCCCACTCCAGCCTGGGCGACAGAGCAAGACTCCATCTCAAAAAAAAAAAAGAAAAAAAAATCTCAGGGACTTACTGTCAAAGCAGGACTCAGATTCTGCAGGCTTACATCTTTCATTTTAACTATGATATTAATATTTTTTCTATTTTTCACATATGATATGTTAATGACTATTAGGCATATATTAAAGTTATCAGTACCACCTCATTCCATATATTTTAGACTTAGGCTTTACAAGAGTAACATAAATTTGTATGACATTTTACATCTTACAGAGCATTTTTAAAATCTATTCACAACACTTCTGGAAAGATCAGGTGTGATTTCCAGGCATTCAAAATCACATCCTCATTTATATTTGCAATCTGGACTTCCTCTTCTTTTTCTCCAGTTAAATTGCTTACAAAACATTCCCTTTATAAAATTACATACTTTCTTTTGTGTATAGCGTTTCTGTAACTACTTTCTTTACTTTCGTATACCCAAATACCCCGTTACTTAAGATCCAGTTCAGGCCGGGCACGGTGGCTCACGCCTGTAATCCCAGCACTTTGGGAGGCCGAGGCGGGTGGATCACGAGGTCAAGAGATCGAGACCATCCTGGTCAACATGGTGAAACCCTGTCTCTACTAAAAATACAAAAATTAGCTGGGCATGGTAGCGCATGTCTGTAGTCCCAGCTACTGGGGAGACTGAGGCAGGAGAATTGCCTGAACCCAGGAGACGGAGGTTGCGGTGAGCCGAGACCGCATCATTGCAATCCAGCCTGGGTAGTAACAAGAGCGAAACTCCGTCTCAAAAAAAAAAAAAAAAAAAAAAATCCAGTTCAAATATTTTCTCCTCTCTAAGAATTTTTACATTCGCTCCATTTCGACTTTTATATATTTTATTCTATATCTTTGGAGCACATTATCTCATGATATATTTCCTTCTCTCCTATTTAAAATTAATTTGATACACATAGTATCTCTGCCTTACTTGGTAAGCTTATTGAGTGCGGCTACTTTTTTTTATTTCTTTTTTCTCCTAGCAGCAGCTAGCATAGCACCATACATTGTAGGAATTTCAATTATTTTGTATGTGAAGAATGAATAACATTTCAGAAGAGAATTTTTGTACAACTAAAGTGTCTTGTGTCAGAACTCAGCTCAGGAATTGTGAGTCTTATGCTATTTTAGATTTCAAAGAAGGGATGTTGGCTTGTCCCTAAAAGACACTTGAAGTATTACCAAATTTTAAATTCTAGGGCCTTAAACATAGTTCATTCATTTTACCTGGAATTTGTCTGGATTTCATGATTTATAGCTCTTAATTCATGTTAATTTCCTTCTTTATTCATGCTTTTATTATTTCTCATGTGCTTTCTCAGATTTCTGTGAGTAGAGATTTTTAAAAACATTTTTACCTTAAGTTCCAAATGCTAATTCAAAACTCTCTTTAAATGGCTGAATCAAAAACAAGCAAACAAATGAAAACAAAAACAATACAAAAAACTATTTCAAAAGCATAATTACTGGAAATACTTTAACAGAAAATGGAGAAATGAATCTTTTCCTTGATGTTTGGTTTTCATCTTTTTACCTATGAGTATAAAATATATTTATTTTAAAATTGTAAGAAAATTTGAAATACCATAAAAATCTCTAGACCATGACAAAACTATAAAGGAATGAAAATATTATACCTAGAAAAGATTTTGAACTGAAACCTCTATGCTTGGGTTGAAAATTCATATTTTTCTGTTTCATATAAATATTAAGAGCACTCTTTGGCTTTAGTTTTATCCCGACCTGCCTTCTTTCTTGCTATCACTGTACTTTTAAATCATTCTTTCCAAAGAACTCTTCATGCTATTGCCACAGTTTATAGGCAACAACTGTAATTCCAAAATGTGCCAAAATCTGTCACAGATCTGCTTTAATATTTAAACTTGAAAACAAAAGTGTTTTTTCTCTATCCAAAGGCATTTTTTGTAGAAGAAATTATATACAAACACACAACACAAAAGAAACTGAATGAGAAAAGAAAATTGACATTTTGATTTGTGGACTCTCCAGTAGGTCTATCATTCATCCAGAAAAATATCACTATTGTCACTCTTCTCAGGCCGGGAGACTAATTGGTGCAGCTGTAGCAGAACAGTCTTTCTGCCGGGAAAGCCGCCTTGCAATGAAACAGAACACGCTAAAGGACTTGCAGGTGCCATGAATTGAGTCTAAAAGATGAGACTGTGTCTGATTAGGGAGAGCTAAAGATGTGTAGACATGTCTTTCTAAACACAGAGTTACTAATATGTGTTTTTGTGTGGATGACAGTTCTTTCATTGAACAAATCTTTTTGAATTTGTGCTTTGCACAAAGCAATGCACTAGGCACTGCTCACAGACCAAGAAACAAACAAAAATGGACATCATGAAAAATACAGTAAAATCAACATAGAGACGAACTCAGTTTCCAAGGTAATTCAGTGCCTTATTCTGATTTTCTTTTTCATAATGTGATTCGTATCCCATCATGTAATTATAAAGGTATATGATCTCTAGCTAACATTTAGCATGGGCAAAGAGGTGAAATAATTTGCCCAAGGTCTTATTTGGGCTTTGAAATTCACAGTTGAGTAAAGTGTTGACTTCACCACAATCTTCTGTGAACCAATCAGATAAGAATTCATGACCATATCTCTGCTTACACTTCCGTGGTGCTTCAAAAAGATTATTATTTATGATTTAGCAATAATGAGATCTTGCTCATCATTCGGGTGGCCAGGTGGAGGAAAAGAAATGGCATTAGTTCTTTACCTCAATGCAAGGCAAAGTTGGAAACTTTCCTAGAAGCAAGAAGAATTCTTAGCCTCTATACTTCCTACTTCACAAGACGAATTTATCAACAATTCTCCCTGATGTTTTGGGTGAGAACACTGGACATGGAGTGAGAAGGCTCATCATCTGGGAAATTTTGGACAGGATTTTTAACCTCTGTGCATTCCAGTTTTCTCAGTATCTTTAGGCCACTTTTATCAAAGCATCTATTTCAGTATATATTTTTTCTTGTCTGGATGTTCTTGAGAATATGAATTGCTGTGGGTTTTTTTGTTGTTGTTTCTTTGTTTTTTTTTTTGAGACAGAGTCTCACTCCACCACCAGGCACCAAGCTGCAGTGCAGCGGCACGGGACCTCGGCTCACTGCAACCTCCGCCTCCCGGGTTCAAGCAAATGAATTGATTTTTTTAAATCTTTATAGGCCTAAAACTTAGACTAGACAGTCAAGAATTAAATGATAAATACTTATCAAATCAAAAAATAAAATATCCTTCTCTAACTCAGGGAATTGCTATACATTAATTAAAACATTGTGAAAAATCTTTAAAATATTAAAATGCTATGTCATGTAAGTGAAAATAACATTTGTGCTCATCAATATTCTAAGTGTTATTTATTTGTGCTTATCTGGATGAATGATAGAAAGAACTTCATTCTTATAGAAAACTGACAAGGGAGATATTATTATTACACCTTTACAAATATGAAAACTGAGCCACAGAGAGATGAACAAAAATGCCAGTGTGATTTAACCTGTACTGCTTGGAGTCAGAATGTGTACCTGTGCA
>CM052665.1:5304241-5319432 GCA_028533165.1 Leontopithecus rosalia
TCTCTCTCTTTTTTTTGAGATGGAGTTTCGCTCTTGTTACCCAGGCTGGAGTGCAGTGGCGAGATCTCGGCTCACCGCAACCTCCGCCTCCTGGGTTCAGGCAATTCTCCTGCCTCAACCTCCCAAGTAGCTGGAACTACAGGCACGTGCCACCATGCCCAGCTAATTTTTTGTATTTTGAGTACAGACGGGGTTTCACCATGTTGACCAGGATGGTCTCGATCTCTTGACCTCGTGATCCACCCGCCTCGGCCTCCCAAAGTGCTGGGATTACAGGCTCTTTTTTTTTGAGATGGAGTTTCTCTCTTGATGCTCCAGCTGGACTGCAATGGTGCGATCTCATCTCACTGCAACCACTACCTCCTGGTTTCAAGACATTCTCCTGCCTCAGCCTCCCAAGAAAGCTGAGATTACAGGCACCTGCCACATCTGGCTAATTTTTTTTTTTTTGTATTTTTACTAGAGACGTCGTTTCACCATTTTGGCCAGGCTGGTTTCAAACTCCTGACCTCAGGTGATCCATCCACCGCAGCCTCCCAAAGTGCTGGGATTACAGGCATGAGCCACCACGCCCGGCCTCTTCTGCATCTCTTCATTGAAATAGCAAATGACTAAAAAAAAAGTGTGTTACCTCTGGAATTTAGTTCATGAGGAATGTTGAGATATAGGAAGAGATTGAGACTTAAGTCAGACAGACATGGTTTAAATTATCCTGTTGTTCTCTTTCTCTTTGATCTTAAGTTTATAACTGAATGTTCCAGAGGCTTAGTTTCCTATGAAATTATTAAACGATGTCATTTACCTACAGGATTCCAGGTGTTTAATTATAGAACAGGTAGTAGCCCTTGAGCAATATGTAGCTACTAGTCCTACAATTATTAGTATTGTCTTTGTTTTACTTTTTTATTTCTTCCTATCTTTAATTCTTTGTGTATTAATTCACTCAACACTTATAAATCAAGAACTTACAGCCAAGAACAGTGGCTCAAGCCTGTAATCCCAATATTTTGGGAGGCCAAAGTGGGTGGATCACGAGGACGTAAATTTGAGACCAGCCTGGCCAAAACTGTGAAACCCTGTCTACTAAAAATACAAAAATTAGTGATGTGCGGTGGTGGGTGCCTTGGAATCTGAGCTACCTGGGAGGTGGAGGCAGGAGAATTACTTGAACCTGGGAGGCAGAGGTTGCAGTGAGCCCAAATTGGGTCACTGCACTCTAAGCCTGGGCAACAGGGCAAAACTCTGTCTCAAATAAATAAATAAATAAATAAATAAATAAATAAATAAATAAAATCAAGCACTTACTGTGGGTCAGGTATTGCTCTAAGTGCTAAAATACATAAGGGAGTAAGACATAGAGATACACCTGTGTATCTAAAGCTTCCTTTCTAGTAGAAAGAAAAATGTGACACAGATTAAATATATAAAGTAGATTAAATATACAAAATAGATTATATAGCAGAAGATCGTCAGGGCTTTGGAGAAAAACTAAGCAGGCAAGTTTTACAGTGTGTTCCAGAGGAGACAGAGAATTTTCAATTTTAATAAGATGGTCAGAGATAAATGCACTAAGAAGATGATATTTGAAGGAATAATTGAAAGAGACAAAGGAGGCAAACTGAATATCTTGAAGCACTGCACTTTGGGCAAAGGACACTCTATTACAAATGTTCCACAGTGGGATATGCTTGACTTTTGGAGTAATAGCTGGAAAGTCACAGTGGGTATAATGGATTGAGAAAGGGGAGAGGAATTCGATGGAAGTCAGAGAAGTATGGGGATGGGATCATCAAAGGGAGAGTACTTTATCGATTTTGAGAATTTTGAGTTGGTTTTTTTTCCTGAGGTGGAACACCACTGAAGTATTTTGAGAAGAAAAGAGTCTTAAGCTGACATCTCTGTGTGTATCTCTTAAGACACATCTCTGGCTCGTGTGTGTATTAAGCAAAGATGGTGAAAAGTGAAGGATGACAACATCCATTTGGTATAAAGTCCAACTTGGGAACACACACATACATGTGCACACACACACACACCACACACAGACACTCCTGGGATCAGACTGAAGGATGACTTAGTGTCATTTTTTTATTAGATAGAGGCCCATGGCCCACATATCCTAAATTAGCCTAAGAATGCTGATGATGGTGCAAAAATCCTGGTAACATGATCTGTTCCCCTCACATCTGGATCTTGAGTCATCATGAAGGATTATATAACTCCCACCAGAATGCAAATAGCATTATAGTTAAGTGGATGCAAGAGAGAGCTTACCTTCTTCAGAAAAAAAAAAGTCCTAAGGGACACAAAATGTGTACTAAAAGTTTATTTTCAGGTGACGTTATGTATCCAACTAGTAACAATTATCTTCAGCTTGGGCATGGGATGGTGACAAATTTGGTTACCTCGAGGATGTTTAGAAAGTTGCAGTCACGGCTTTTTCAGTAACCCTGCTATGTGAAGTAGCTGCAAAGTTTCCTAAGAGGGAAGACATCAGAATAAGTGTATCATTTTTTGCCTGGAGGAAGTCAGGAAAGTTTGATATAATTTGTGTGGTTGAAGATAACATCCATGTGACGGATCAAAGCAAGCAGACGAAAGAGGCTGTGCCAGTGATCAAGGAGTAATTGTCTGGGAATCACTAGGAATTGGCTGGGGAAGGGAATGGGATCTAATAAGAGTTCCCACATCTTGAGCAGATTGTGGGGGGCATGTGAAATATCACTATCAGCCACAAACTAAGAGAGCTTTACTAGCGTTTGGGCTGGTCATTTCTGTAGTAAGAGAGAAGAAAGATAATTTATCTGCCCCCTTCCCCAGCAACTCAAGGTCAGGTGTGTTCATGCATAAATTGTTGCTTTGGGAGTAGCTAATATTTTTGCCTTTATCCTGTAGCAATAAATACTATAGAAATCCCAGAGAAATGCTTCAGCCTCCAATGACGACTTCTGAAGAACAATAACAACAACAGCAATAGGACAGAGATTTGTAGAAAAAGGAGGATAACTATAGCAATATTCCTTGCTCCCAGAGAAATAGAATCGCAAAATCCCCAGGAAATGATATGGTGTTATCCCAGCAGCAAAAGGATCTGAAATCATTTGCATTGGGTTCATCCACTCATACCCATTCCATGAATTCCATATCTCCAGCATTCACCTTGGTGAAGATTAGAGTGAATAGAGAAAGTGAGTTTTGAGATGCAGAAACGCTAGAGTCCTTAGACCTCAGGTAAAAGTATGATACTCTATAGACTTAAAAAAAGGAAATCTGTGAACTAAAATGGAAAGATCTCCAAGATGGGTTCAGTGAAAAGAATAATATGCATTACAGTAGGTATACTATGTTCTGTTTGTGTTAAATAAATAAAATTCTTTATATTTAAATATAGAAATACAAGGATCCTGAATTACCAGATGAATTGTCTAGTTTTATTTCCCATGTCTGACACCCAGGTGCCTAGGAATTTCACTCAGCGGAAAGTCCTTGCAGAGTAAGGCAGTGTTCAATTTTTTTAAGAGTTCATATAGCCAAGGATAGGTGAAACACACCACCCTATCAAATTGTTGCAGGTGAAATAGTTGTAGATACTCTTTGAGAGAGTCATCCCATTGTTCAGTGGTATTTGCTCTCCGTGAGTGGTAGTAATTTAAACCACCAAATGCCATGCTGAGAGGCCTAGGGCAGTGGCGGGCATAAGTAAGCTCCCACTGATAAATTTTACTAGGTTGGGAAGTTTCAGTGGCTGAAAGATATTTTCAATAGCTCAATGTGCATTGTCTACTCCAGAAAGAACATGGTGGCTCCATATCCCACAAATGTGTGTATGGCAATCAGCTTCCATTTCTGTCCCCTTGATTGGGTCAGGAATATCTGCCGGATGCAAGATGATTCATGTACATGTGGTGTTTGCCTAGTCTGTTTAAAGTTAATGCATTTTGTAGCCGCTAAATGAGAGCAGAAGCCCCAGAGTGAGAAGTGGAAGGTCTTACTTTTCAACACCAGAGTTGGCCCTGCCAACGAGAGAAGCATCCTGACCTCAGAAGTTAAGCAACTTGTGGAGTTTGGGCCCCAGAGTCTTCATCACTGAAGAAGTTGAAGTCCCTTCTGTGGAGTTAGCTCATTGCTAGGATAACTGGAAGAGCAATAGGTGTGTCTCCCCTTTGTTATTAAGATTCCCTGTTCTTAATAAATTCTTCTTTATATCCCTTGCTCACTTTTCTCTTGGTTTTCCTATCCTATTGAGGAGTATCATGCCAATACTAGAGACTTACTGTCTGGGTTCAATTCCACCACTTAACAAGTGGTGGACTTTTGACAAGTTACTTAATTCTCTGTGTCTCAGTTCTTCATTTGAAAGAGACCACTTAAGCCCAGTAGTTCGAGGCTGCAGTGAGCTAAGATCAAGCCAGTTCAGTCCAGCCTGGGTGACAGAGCAAGACACCGTCTCTGAAAAGATAAGATAAAATAAGGAAAAAGAAAGAAAGACCCAAAATGATATTTGGCACCTCATGGTGTTGTTATGAAGATTAAATAAATTAATTTTTTAGCATACTCAAATGTTCTGCACCAAAGTAAACCACATTTGTTCATTGAATAAATGAACTGACTTTCTTGTTTATTTCTTGTTGATTTATAGAAATGTATTCTATATGCCAGATATGAATCCCTTCTAGATTATTCATGTACCTATATCTACCATTCTTTTGTGAATTAATTACATTGGTCTACTATTCTTTATAAAAATATAATTATTTTTATTATTGATGCCATAATATATGCACGAATATAATGGGGAAGGGAGCAAGTTTCACCAGTTTGCTTTATGTTTTCAAAAATAATCTTAACTATTGGTAAATAATTTCCTTTAAATTGTAGACTGGATTTATTTAAAAACCCCCAAAATCTTGCTGGCTTCTTGTACTGTTTGCTGTTCTTTAATGTCTAAACATTTGTAGAATTGACATCGTTACAGTAATTTGCCCCATCCATGGTTATATATAGAGTTGACTGAGAATTTTATATGGTTAACTTCTAGGACTTCGTGATGTACAAACTTAATTTTAATTTAGGTTTATTTTAAAATGTACTTTATCTATAGAAGAGCTCCTCGTTAATTTAGATTTTCAAATCTATATCTGTATCCTTCAAATCTAAAAGGAAAGGAAAGGTGTTGTTCTACAGGTCAATGGAACTGCAGTTTTTCACTAACATGCAGCAAACTTTACTTTTTCTTCTTTCTGCTTTCGAGTGATCAAACAACATTTGTCACCACACACATTGACTTACAACCTCTTTGCAACATTTATATAAAGTTGACTGAGAGTTTTGATAATCCAAGATTCTCTTGAGATTCTGTTTTCATGTACAATAATATATTACTCATGCAAATAACTTCAAGTTTTAATGGAAACTTGGCTGTTTGGGAAAATGTAGTGGAATTGAATTGCACACTATTTTGAACTAAATGTTATTGGTTTAATATGGCCTTGCTGTGAGTAGTCATTTAGTGGTCTAAAAAAGATAAAACACGTTCAAAGGTGCCTTACAAGTGAGGGAGGGGCATAATCACTGATACATTTTCATCAGCGGAATCTAGTATAATCCTTAATGTGCATTGATTGGGATTTGCGAAAAGTTGATTATGAGAAATGCTCAAAGAAACGGCATTTAAAACTGAGATTTGCCAGAGTGCTTAGTGATACTTCCGTCATTTTAAGAAACCTAAACATTCTTTTGAAGTTTAATGTCCCAACATGAAAAACTGACTTATAACACTAGAAAATCTCTATGTGTGAGTTGCATGCATGACTATATCAAGTATAATCATTGGTAATTGGCCCCTGTTGGTTTCTCACATAATGAAGTCATCAAAATTATTTCAAAGTTAGGAAACATGGACCTGAATGTTAACAGAGTGTTATTAATCTGACTTATTGTTACTAAGATAAGGATTTGCTTTATTCTGATGATAGCTATTCTCTAACACTTACTACATGCAAAGTGCCATACAGAGAGAAGAAACTGATCATGAATACAACATGTGCCGTGTGTTAATGAGGTTTCCACAGTAGGGGGGCAAATACATAAAGCAACACCTATAAAAATCAATGTTGTTTGTTGATATTAATTGGATAAGAATCTATGAGATTATAGTGGAAAGACCCAATTTAGTCAGAAAAGGAGTGAGGAGTGAGTGAATGAATTCCTTTTAGAAGATAGGAAGAAAATAACGGGGCAAACATTGATTTTATTCATTTTGCTTTTAAAATTACTTTTACTTCTTAAAAAATGATGTGCTTGTGTGTAAAAATTAAGAAATGTGTGAAAAAATAAATAATACATATAATGGAAACATTCTGCTTTGTTTACTTCTAATCATTAAGTTATATATTTACTATGTAGAGATGCAATTAGATGTAACCTTTGTTTAGACTTTCTACTATTTCCCAAACATCGTTCTGTGCATAAAATACCAAGTGATCAGAAAATAGCCTAGAGAATTTTGAATATTCTTATTCCTGATAAAATATTTATCTCTATGTAACTGTAGAAAGTCTGTTTACTATAGAAAGAACAAAGAGGACTTTCATGTGTTTTGTTTTTAACAAGAATTTTTTCTCACTTCTGTGCCTCATTCAAAAATTGTACAATATTGATTATAGAGCTTTTATGTAATCCTTAGGATTGCTTTATTCCATTGAAAAACCATCTTTTAGTTTATAGTTATTATGGCACTGCAGGAGTCTTCATGGATGCAATTATCCATGCATTGTTACAGAGCAAATGCCGCAAGGGGGAAAATAATTACATAAAACAACTGAAGCAGATGGATATTTGAAAATAAAACACTTAAGATATATGTAGTTTTTGTGGTTTAGTTTTTGTGGTTAACAACTGTTCACCAGAAAAAAAATGTATATATATATATATATATATATAGCCTAAGGTGGCGTTGTTTTCAATTCTCATTTACATTTCTTTAGTTACTTTCAAAGGAAAGAGCCAACAAATATTTTCCTGTTGCTGTAGTGGTTGGGGGAAAACATAGTTTAGTATTTCCTAGGGCAATGCCAGATGACAGGACAGAGTCAACCCCCAGGAGTTTATGGGAAATTTACCAGTTGCAGACAAATAGTAAATACCACATTTGAAATACTGTGACTTCCAAGATCTAAAATTAGAGCAGAAATTGGCCATGACCTTACAAGGGACCCTACTATCTGGAACAAATGAGGAGAGAAAATAAAGCAGGCAGGTGGAGAGGACAAGAACAAGGCTTCATTCCCTCAAAGCCATTGGAAAGTTGAGCTACAGGACTCCAGAGAGGGCAAGAGCAGTATTTGGGTATTGTCAAGATTTCAAGAGCAAAAAAAGCTTTCACTTTCATATCTTTTCACCAGTGCTGGGAGTCTCAAATATGTGACCTCATTGATCACGAACGGAAATGAGCTGACAATGCTTTGTACAGTATTGACTTTGTGAATGATACTTTTATTAATAGTGTCATAGTGTTCTTGTGATATGGCTTAATAATTATTTGGAAAGATCAACTTAACTGCAAAGGTTGAAGTACATGTTTGAGATCTGGAGTCAGTTTGACACCCTCTATTGTTTCTGTGACTAACCTCTCTATCATTTTCCTTCACTATAAAACAGAAGTAAAAGCTATTGAGCTCGCTCAGAGGGAAGTGAAGGTCCACGTACAGTGTGTAGCCCATAGAAAGCATGTAATAGTAATGTAAATGAATATCAGTATTGTATGTGGATATCAGTATTATTACATAATTTTATTATATATTTGACCTTTTATACGCAGCTACTGATTTCAGGTTGATGAATATATTATAATATTATAATTTCCCAAACATTGTTCTGTGCATACAATATCAGGTGATCAGAAAATAGCTTAGAAAACTTGGAAATATTCTTATTCCTGATAAAATATTTATCTCTATCTAACTGTAGATAGTCTGTTTACTGTAGGAAGAGCAAAGATTTCCATGTGTATTTGTTTTTAACAATTATATATATTATAATATGTATTATATTATATCATATATAATATGTATAATATTATAATACATAATATATACTGTAACATATAATATATTATAATTTAATATATTTAAATAACATATTAAATATATTATAATACATATTTAATTATATGTGTATTATATCATAATATATTATAATGCATTATATTATAATACATACTATAATTATATGTATTATAATTGTATTATAATTATAATATGTGTTATTTTATATAATATATTATATAATATTATATAATAATACTGATATTCATGATGTGTCAGTATTATGACTGTGAAATTCTACATTTTAGAAGATAAGGACATCAGAATGAATTTTTTACAAAAAAAATCATTGTTTGAGTCTTAAATATAATTCCTCTTCTCTGTTGTTGGGTCTTCAAAAATAAGATAATTTTATCTTTTATGTTTGTTATTTCATGTGTTAATACCATCTTTAAAATATAAACTTTCAGAATTCACTTATTTTGGCTGACTATGGCTGTTTTAGTCTTTTGGGGGCCTCCTGATATTTCTGGTTTGTTTCTGGCATCCTAGTACATACAGTGAAGATCTGTAGACTCTGAACAACTCAAAGTTTACAGATCGAAAGTCTTCTTAAAAGCCCTAAGTTTTCTTAAAACAGTGCCTGACACAAATTGCTTGATAAAAAATGCTTCTTTCGGATTAATAAATGAATGGTTGTTGAATCATGCTCATGTATTACTGTGTATAGAGATAAGAAGAGTGATGTTTATCCAACCCTCTAGGTATTTTAGGTTTTATTTATTGATAGTTTTATCACTAAAAGTTAAAAAAAAACTTCAGTCTTTTTATGTAAATAAAACATTTTTGCTAATTGTAATATAATGAAACATTGAAAACTAAATAAATCTCACAATATTCAAGATGTTCTCAACCATATGACTCAGTGATGTCTACATAATTCACCAGACTGGATATTTCTTTCAGAATTTAGTGCTAAGGAAAACTTTGTTTAATTAGAACACCTCTCTTTACAGAAAGAAGGAGTATTCAGTGTATCAGTTTTCTTTCAGTGGATAGGAAGCTCTGAAGAAAGTTTTATACTTAAATCATAGCGACATTTTAAGAAACAGGCTTTTTTTCTTTGTCTTTCATCATTTCTTTATTTCCTTCTCTTTCTTTTTCAGTGTTTTTAAACTGATTTTTTTTTCTTACATTATTGTCTACGAGAAAGTCACTAGGTGTTCTTTAAGGGAGAAAAGAATATTAGTTTGGAAACACTGACTAGATAAAACCTCAAAATATTGTTTGACTGCCATGCATTTCTCAGAATGCAGTATGTTATATATTTTCAAATTTCTAGGAGAAAGAATTATGTCAAATTAGCTTTCAAGCTTATTTAATTGAAGAATCTTTTACCAGGAATATGCACAACAAGATTCAGGACATGATATTTGGTATAATCTGTAGAAGGTAGATAAATTTATTTTTAAAGTTACACACAAATATACATAAATACATGCATGCAAGATGCAATAAGACACACTGGAAAGTTATAGTGTTATTTGACCTTTATACATAGCTACTGATTTCAGGTTGATGAATATTTATATCACTGCTATGCATTTACATATGTATGCACAAAAATCGTTTTCTATTAAATGAGTTGTTTTAACATAATTAGTATCATACACTATGCATATTGGGTGATTGGCTTCTTTTGTAATTAACAATATGCTAATTATCTATCCATAGCACCACTTTTGGATCAACTTTCTTCTTTTTATTGTTACATAGTGTTATGTGGTGTATATGTATCCCAGTATTTTTATCACACTGATTTGTGAATATATGATTACATCTAATTTTATCCTTTGTAAACAAGCTACAGTAAGTACCCTTGTACATTGCCTGTGTTGTGGATAGGTATCCAGAGAAGCTGAATGGTTCATTACTCAGTTTTTTACTGTGGTTAAAAACAACTCTGCAAAACATGTTGGAAATATTTCAAGACAATGAAAGCTCACTCTTCAAAAAAAGCTGCATTAATATACATTCCAACTACCAGAAGAAAGTGATATGGGAGGGATCAGGGAAGTGCTGGGTAGAGAAGGGAGGGTCCCTGGCTAGGGCTTCACCCCCAGGCCCGGGCCCACAGACCTCGGTAGGGACAGGCATTTCTGTTTTTATGCCCAAAAGTTGCATTTTCCAAGACTACCCTGGCCTACCATGCCCCCATCCTGTGCCTATAAAAACCCTGAGACCCTAGTGGGCAGAGACACAAGCAGCTGGACATCGAGAAGAGCACACAAGAGGAAGAACACACAAGTGGCGGGACGTCGGAAGAACACATGGGCAGACACCAGCAGACGCCGTCCATGGCAGAACCATGTGGACAGGAATCTGATCTGTGCGGCTGGAGAATCTGGCCACGGAGCAGGGCAACTCCAGGGGAAATGCACCTTCCCACTCCGTCCCCTTCGTGGCTCCCCATCCATGTCCTGAGAACTTCTGCTACTCAATAAAACCTTGCACTCATTCTCCAAACCCACGTGTGACTCCTATTTTTCTGGTACACTAAGGCAAGAACCCCAGAATACAGAAAGCCCTCTCTCATAAGGCAGAGGGTCTAACTGAGCCTATTAACACAAGCCACCTGTAGATGGCTAAACTGAAAGAGCACCCAGTAACACATACCCACTGGGGCCTCAGGAGCTGTAAACACTCAACCCTAGACACTGTCACGGGTTGGAGCCACACAACCTGCCTGTCTGCATGCTCACCCTATAGGTTTGAGCAGCCGAACACTAAGAAGTGAGCCACACCCTGCGAGGGGGACAGGGAAACTTTCCCATTCCTCACTCTGTCTTGAGTTCCACATACCCTCCACCCATTTTAACTTTTGCCATTCTGATCAATGAAAAAATTACATATTATTTATTTATTGTTTATTATTACTTTGTTTTAGAGAGACATAAGATTTGAGTTAGTCAAGCCTCTTGGTCCATTGTACATTGATCCAGGAAAGGTCTCTTTCTTCTTTCATTTGACTTCACTGTTAGTTTTTCCATTATCCCTCTTCATCGCTCCCAGTTTGCTTCCACCTACGGCCTCTCCCCTCCAAAATAAATGTATTTTAATATGTCTTTGAATTTGTAGCTATCTCTGGAAAAATGATTATTGTTGCTTTAATATGTGGATTCTTTATACAAATATATTATTACAGAACATAGCTATACTTTTCAAGTATTGCATTTTAAGATCTATTATTGTTATTTTATGTACACCTGGTTGGATACTACTCATGGCTGCATAGCACCCAAGGTTAAGCCACCACCACGTTTTGTTTGCCCATTAACCACCGAGGCTGCCTAAAGTGCTGTGCTTTCACAAACACACTGTGATGAACAGCGTTGTATATATCCCCTTGTGGGCTTACATATAAGCTTATTGGGGATATATCCACAGGCACACAATTGCTGTGTCACACTATATACACATAATTATTTTTGCTATGCATTATCAAATTTCTTTCCAGAGAGCCATAATAGTTTGCATTACAGTAGCAATTCTCAATACTCATTCTCCGACATTCTTCTTAAGACTTTTTTATGTGACATTTGAAATTTTGCCTTATGATACATGGAAGACACAGTTCATCGCTTTAACCTAATTTTTTATGATTACTAGTGAATACGCACATCTATTCATTTATTTCTTTGCCAGTTGGATTTATTTTATAGAAAGATTTTAAATCTTTGTAATCTTTTTAATTGGGTTAACATCCTTTTACTTGCAACTAAGCAGCACTTTTATGTAGCCTAGGTAATATTCTTTATAAGTCTTTTGTGTTATGAATGTGTCTTTATTCTGTCAGTTTTGGGGTTTTTGGTTGGTGTCTTTGGAACCTAAAAAAATTCCAAGTTTAATTTTTTCGAAGTCTACATTTTAAAGTTACATGTTCTATACTTGGATGTTTGTATAAGTACCATTCCCGCACTTCCTGGAAGAAGTCACAAAAATGCTCTTTTCCATACCTTTTTTTGATTATTCAATATAGAACCTTTCTCCTTTGCATTTTTAATCATCTTTATTTGGGTAAGAGGTAGGAAGTCAAGTTTATTTTGTTTCTTATAGTAAAATGGTTTTCCCCGTATTATAGACTGAGTGATTCATTTTTATTTATAGGTTTATGGTATACCTCTATAACATACTACCTTGTCATACATACATGGATCTATTTCTAAGTTCACTTTTATGTTCCATAGTTTATTTTTTTGTTCCTTACCTATACTCCAGTTTTAACTAAATCCTGTCTCTTTTATGTTTTTGCTATCAGTATGATCCATTAGACAAATACTGGGAAAACAATCACGGAATTTTTTAAATTGGATGCTAAAACTTAGAAACAAAGATTGGTTTGATAAAAGGCCAGTCTTACTCATAAACATTGATTTAACAATCCTGAACACTTAGCAATGTATAAAAAAGCAATACTTCATTATCAAACTACATTTGTTTTAAAATACAAAGTTGATTTCACATAAAATATACTATGTAATTCACTAGATGAATAGTTTATGTAGAAACACAATGGATAATTGCCATGATGGAAGACGACATACATTTTGCTTTCTTTTCCGGCTTTTTCCTGATCACTCTGCCTTAATTTACTTTGTTGTTTCAGTGTTATCTGCACAACTTCATAACATTGAAATCTCCTGTGATTTATTCCCTGGGAAACTTTTAAACTTACAGTCAATGTTTTAATGAAAGCATTGAGTATCATAGTTTTAAAGTAATTTGTAAGTTCAAGATTTCCAAACGAATGTCTCCAACGTAAAGCACTGCCTTGTACTCTACACTTATCTATCTAACTACTGACTAACATCTTCATTGGGATATAAAATAGAGTTTTCAAATTAAACTTAAAGCAAATCCCAAATATGCAACCCTCTAAAACCTGTACTTTCTACAGTTTTTCTAACCTCTGTAATCGTCAACTTCCCTGAAGGTGTTATTTTAGGGCACAGATATCTAAAATTGCAACGCTGGGTCATGGGATCATTGCCTGTCTGTTTTAATAACAAATTAACAGACTGTTTTTCCAAGTAGCTTTCCCACTTTACATTCTCTCTAGCAGTATGTGAGTAATCCAATTTCTATAGGTCCTTACCAGCATTTGGTGCTGTCACTGTATGTTTTTAATTTTCATCATTCTGGTAAGTTTGTAGTAATAGCTTGCTATGATCTTCCATTGCATTTCTGTGATGGCTAATGAGGTTGAACATGTTTTATGTGCTATGTGCCATCTTAAATCATCTTCGGTGACATATCTGTTCATGGGTTTTGCTCATTTTTTAATTTAATTATTTGGATTTTTATTGTTGAGTTTTGAGAATTCTTTATCTTTTCTAAACACTAGTCTTTGTTAGATATATGGCTTGGAAATATCTTCTTCCAATTCGTAGTCTTTTTTTTCTTCAGTTTTGTATGAAAACTTTCACAGAGCAAGAGTATCCATTTTGAAGAGGCCCAATTTATTAGTTTGTCCTGTCTATGAGTCATGCTTTTAGAATCACGTCTAGGAACACTGTCAGCTCTAAATCCTGAAGATTTCTTTTCCTAATTTTTTGTGAACATTCTCCTGAGACCTTGAATGATTGAAAATTTTACATATGTTACCTTCACATTTAAATGAGGAATATAAATACTGAGGTATGAAGGTTTTCTTTCTCTCAGAATTTTAAAAATATTACTGCATTATCTTGTTACATGAAGTTTTAACATTGAGAAGTACAATGGCTCTGTTCCCCTTGTTAATTTTCTTAAACATATTACACTGTCATTAGAGAACACAGCCTCTAAAATTATGAGCACTTTCTAATTCATAGATTTTTCTTTTGGCCCAAAGTTACTGTACAAGATTTCAAATGTGCCATGTGTTTTCAAAAACAATTGTTTCCTAGCTACTAGCTATACAACTCATATGTATCAGTTATAACATCTAAGTATGTTATGTTTTGTCTGTTTTTATTATAGACTTCTTCTGGAAAAGGTGATCACCTCTCTCCCATGATTATGAAATATCCAATTATTCTTTCAACTTCTATCAGTGTTTTTCTGCATATAATTGATGTTTCCTATGGTACATCCACATAGATTTAAGAATGATAGATAGGTTTGTGTACTTTTATCCTTGCTAAAATGACATAAAATATTTGTCCTATTAATGTAATCCCTTCTGGGTTAAAATATCTAATATTTGATAATAATATATGTACTTTTTGTTAGAACTCCCCATCCCCACTGTTTTAACTCTTGATTTTAAGCACATCACTTTAGCATGTTGTTTTATGTACGGCTATTAATACACAGCTAGGTTTTATCCCTCCATCAAAAAGTATACAGAAATATATTTTTTAAAATAATTTCAACATTTTTGTTGGAGAGAGATCCAACATGGCTGATCGCTGACAGCTCGGGATTGTAGCTCCCGGTGAAAGCCCAGAGAACGAGAGGACGCCACACTTTGGGGCGAATTTTCGTCACTCACGGACCAGAAGATTCCCAGGGGAGGGGCCCCACGGGTCGCCAGCGTGACTCTTGTGGCCGGCGCAGCGGTTTTGCCGGCGTCTCGGTGCGGCAGCTCTTCGTGTAGAGTGGACGGGCTTGGTTCCCCTACTGACTAATGCTTGGAGCTCCGGGAAGGCAGAGCCGCTTGTTACGGACTCAAGAAGGAAGCCAGACCGGAGATTCCCAGGCAGAGGAGCACCATCAGCCTTATTAGTGCTGTTTTGGCCAGCGCAGTGGGTTGCTCAGATTCCAGCACTAAGAATCAATAAACTGGGCGTCCACTAAGAAACCTAATTAGAAAGGTGGTAACTGTAAAGACAACAGATGGATAAATTCATAATAAAGGGAAGAAACCAGCCTAAAAAGGCTGAGAATACCCAAAATCAGAACCCCTCTCCCTCTACAGGGGATTGCGGCTCCTTATCAGCAATGGAACAAGCCCTGATGGAAAAGGACTGTGTCCCCTTATCTGAAGTTGGCTTCAGAAGGTGGATGATAAGAAACTTCTGGGAGTTAAAAGAACTTGTTCTAACCCAATGTAAAGAAACTAAGAACTTTGAAAAAAGGTTTGACGAAATGCTAAAAAGAATG
>CM052665.1:5319932-5368762 GCA_028533165.1 Leontopithecus rosalia
CCATTTGAATAAACTTCTGCTCTAATCTCTTTCTCTTCCTCCTCTTTAAGGCCAATATCTTAGGTTTGCTCTTTTGAGGCTATTTTTCTGGATCTTGTAGGTGTGCTTTATTATTTTTTATTCTTTTTCCCAAAAAAAAAGAAAAGAAATAGTTCATTAGCTTGATTCATAACTTATAAACATTTAGACATACGGTATGTGGGCCATCATTTGTATTCATGCCTCAACCTTGGGAGTAAACCTGTAAAAGAATAAAAAAAAAACTTCATGCCAAAAAAAAATAATAATAATAATTTCAACATTTATCTTAGATTCATGGGGTAAAGGTTCAGGTTTGTTATGTGGTTATATTTTGTGACATTAAGGTTTGGGGTATGATGGTCCAGCCAGTCACCAAGGTAATGAATGTAAAATCCAGTAGGTAGCTTTTCATCCCTTGCCCTCCTCCCTTTCTCCCCTGTAGTAGTACACAGTGTTTATTGCTCCCATGTTTACATTTATGAATAGCCAGTGCTTAGCTCCCACTTATAAATGAGAACATACAGTATTTGATTTTCTGTTTCTGCATTAATTCACCTAGGATAAAGACTTCCAGCTGCATCCATATTGCTACAAAAGACATGATTTTATTCTTTTTTATGGCTAAATAGTATTCTACGGTGTATAAGCACCACATTTTCTTTCTTCATCCATGTTGATGAGTTTGATTCCCTGTTTTTGCTATTGTGAAGTTTGCTGTGATGAACATAAAAGTGTATGTGTCTTTTTGGTAAAATGATTTATTTTCCTCTGGCTGCATAAGTAGTAATGAGATTGTTAGGTCAGATGAGAGTTTTGTTTTAAGTTCTTTGAGAAACCTCCAAGCCATTTTCCACACCAGCTGAACTAATTTACATTCCCACCAACAGTGTAAGGATTCCTTCTGCTCTGTAGCCTTGCCAGAGTCTCTTGGTTTCTGACTTTTTAATTCTGACTAGCATGAAATGGTATTTCACTATGGTTTTGATTTACATTTGTCTGTAAATAAGTGACGTTAAGCATTTTTTTCATATGTTTAGTGGTCATTTGTATGTCTTCCTTTAAGAACTGCCTGTTCATATCTTTTGCTTATTTTGTAATGAAGTTATTTTTTATTTGCTTATTTAATTGTTTAAGTTCTTTCAGATTTTAGATATTAGATCTTTGTCAGATACATAGTTTGCAAATACAGTTTCCCATTCTGTAAATATTAGTTTACTCTGTAGATAGTTCCTTTTGCTGTGCAGAAGCTCTTCAGTTTAATTAGGTCCCACTTGCTAATTTAGGTTTATATTGCAATTGCTTTCGAGGACTTAGAGATGAATTTTTTTCCAAGGCCAATGTACAGAATGCTATTGCATAGGTTTTCTCCTAGGATTCTGATAATTTGAGGTCTTATATTTTAAATTTTTAATTTGTATTGCCTTAATTTTTATATAAAGTGAAAAATAGGGGTACAGTTTAATTCTTCTCCATATGACTACTCAGCTATCCCAGCACCATTTATTGAACAGGCAGTATTTCCCACTGCTTATTTTTGTCTTCTTTGTTGGAGATCAGATGGCAGTAGGTGTGCAGTTTCATTTCTGGGTTCTCTTTTCTGTTCCATTGCTCTATGTATCTGTTTTTGTACCAATATCATGCTGTTTTGGTTACTGTAGTCTTATAGTATAGTTTGAAGGCAGGTAATGTGATACATTCAGCTTTGTAGTTTTTGCTTAGAAAAGCTTTGACTGTTTAAGGTCTTTTTGGTTCCATATGAATTTGTACATAGTTATTTTTAATTCTGTGAAAAACAGCAATGATAGTTTAGTAGGAATAACATCAAATCTATAGATTGCTTTGGACAGTTTAGACATTGTAAAGATACTTATTCCAGTAGTGAGCAAGGAATGTTTTCCATTTGTTTGTGTCATCTGATTACTTTAAGTGGTGCTTTACAGTTCTCCTTGTAGAGATCCTTCACTTTCTTGGTTGGATGTATTATTCGGTGTTTTTATGTGGTGTGGCTAGTATAAATGGGATTGCAGTTTTTGTTTCTGAGTCTAAGATTGAATGTTATTGAGGTGTAGAAATGCTACCGATTTTTTATATTGATTTTGTACCCTGAAACTTTACTGAAGTCATTAATCAATTCTAGGAGTCTTTTGGCAGAGTATTTGTGGGTTTTGTAGGCATAGCATCATATCGTCCACAAAAAGAGATAATTTAACTTCTTCTTTTCCTACTCTAATGGCTTTTATTTCTTTCTCATGCCTGACTGGTCTGGCCAGGACTTCCGGTATTATGTTGAATAGGAGTGATGAGAGTGGGCATACTTGTCTTCTTTCTGTTTTTAAGGGTAATAACTCCAGCTTTTGCTCATTCAATATAATGTTGGCTGTGGGTTTGTCATATTGATGGCTCTTATTATTTTGAAGTGTGTTCCTTCAATGCCTAGTTTGTTGAGGGTTTTTATTATGAAGGGATATTGGATTTTCTTAAAAGCTTTTTCTGCATCCATTGAGATGATCACATTGTTTTAGTTTTTAATTCTGTTAATTAATAACATTTATTAATTTGCTTATGTTGAATCAATCTTGTATTGTAGGAATGAACCCTCCTTGATCACAGTGAATTAAATTTTTGATGTGCTGTTGAATTCAATTTGCTAATATTTTGTTGAGGAATTTTGTATCAATGTTCATCAGGGATGTTGTCCTATAGTTTTTTTTTTTTTTCATCGTGTCCTTATTACCTTATCGTATCCCAGTGAGGCTGGCTTTGTGGAAAGACTTAGGAATTTCTCCTCCTCAAAATTTAAAAGAGTTTCAGTGGAATTGGCACCAGTTATTTGTACATATGGTGGAATTCTCCTGTGGATCCAGCTAGTTTTGGACTTGTTTTGGTTTGAAGCTTTTTGTTTGTTTGTTTGCTTTCTGATTAAATTTTAGAACTCTTTATTAGTCTGTTCAGAGCTTTGAATATTTTTCCTTGTTCAACATTGGGAGGCTGCGTGTTTCCAGGAATTTATCCATTTCCTCTACATTTTTTTAGTTTGTGTGTGTGGCGGTGTTCATAAAACCCTTTGATGATCTTTCATATTTCCATGGGATTGGTTGTACCATTATCTTTGTTATTTCTGATTGTGCTTGTTTGTGTCTTCTCTCTTCTTTTCTTCTTTAATCTAGCTAGTTGTCTATCAATCCTGCTTATCCTTTCAAATAAGTAGGTTTTGGTTTGATTAATTCATTTTGTGAATTGTGGGGTCTCAATTTATTCTGTTCCACCCTAATCTGGTTTATTTATTTTCTTCTGATGGCTTTGGAGTTAGTTTTTTCTTGCTTTTCTTATTTCTCTAGGAATAATGTTAGATAAATAAGTTGAAATCTTTCTAATTTTTTGATATTGGCATACAGTTCTGTAAACATTCCTCTCAACACTGCTCTGGTTGCATCCCACAGATTTTGGTATATTTGGTATCTGTTTTCATTTATTAAACAATATTTTTAAAACACAGGAATCTATAACATCTACATCATTTGTGACTTTTATGTTTGCATTGTTTATTCTTTGTTTCATAAATGCATTATCTTCTTTTATCTCTTTAGTATATGTATTTTTTCAACTTTTTGTGTTATTGTAGGTGATATCTCAAATAAATAATATTCTGATTCTTGTCTTTTTATGCCTCTCATTTATTGTGTTAGTTTTCTTCAAATATTTGAAATAATATTTGTTTACCATACAATCTCCCATAATTTGGGAGATCAGGGTGAACCTGAGAGAAGCTTGCCAACATAGTTTTCTAGACACTGGGGAAGTTCATTCCCTCATATGTTACCACCATCAAGGACTGAAGGGTCCTCCCACTTTTTCTTCATCCCAACTTCCACTGAAAGCCCCAGTCTGAAAAGAATTCCTAGTGCTATGCACAAATTAAAGAGGGAGATATAAGGGGGAAGGGCCTCCAAGACTGACAGCTTCAAATTTAGTTTCTGAAACAATGATGTCTGTCTTTTTCTCTGACTACTAAACACTCACAAATCACTCCTGTTTTTTAATAAAAATTTTATTTAATATGTGTTTTAGATGATTTTCTTCTACTTCAGTTTAATCACTGTTTTCAATTTTTAAAACAATTCTTAAAGTTTCTGTTTATTGATCTCATAATTTTCCAATATTTTAAGCACTTAAAATGTATTTTTATTATAAAACAAACAAAAGAATACTTTCAGAAGATGAGAGAGGTAGACACCTATCATTCTTTATTTAATCCTATCCTGGATACTGATTTGTATAAAAATTGATTATTTGCATGTGGTAATTCGATAGCCTCAACTTAGCTGCACAGCTTCAATGCAAGATTTCAAAGAGATTGTATATGCATTTGTTTGTGCCACACAAGAACTGACTGTGCTTAGCTCTCATTCTTCTAACATTCGGACTAGAAAGCCTATTTAATTACGCTTTGGCTCTGTAAATCTGTCATTACTAATAATTATGAGCATTCTACAGCTCTTTCTGAGACTCTATGTGTCTGCAGAGAAATATACGTTTTTGTTTACTTTGATAATCATAACATATTAGCTCTAGAAGGAAATGTGAGGAATTGTATAGTCAAATCTTTAATTTTCTGGTGCGGAAAATGAATTTTAGTTATAACATGTAGGTTATTTGTGTTTAAAGGGGAAGGCAGAACCACGATTTCTTATCCTTCAGGTAATTTCTTCTTCAGTTACACCAGGCATATATCCAGTGGTTTGTACTTTTTCTCTTCATAAATTCGAGCAAAAACAAACAAATCTAACAGCCTAGTTGATTCCATGTCTTAAAGCAGGAGAATTGCCTGAACCCAGGAGGCGGAGGTTGCGGTGAGCCGAGATCGGGCCATTGCACTCCAGCCTGGGTAACAAGAGCGAAACTCCGTCTCAAAAAAAAAAAAATATTGTGTAAGACTTATAGATCAGTATAGATATAATCCATGAATCCATAAGTGCTTCTGCTTATTTCTTAAGTGATAATTTTTAGATTAGGCTTCCTTTCTTTTTGTTTTTTCCTCTTCATTCTTTTGTTCCCTTGTTCCTTCTATTTTTTTGTCTATAAGATATTTAGATTAATTATCTACTTTGCTTTCCTTTAATTTATCAAATATATATTGAACTCTTGTTATATGCCAAGTGTTTTGTCAGGAATTTATGGATGAATTGTGTGGAGAGGGGTGAATATGTCTGAGTCATTTCTGCACTGTACTAATATTTTTAACTGAGCTTACGTAATTCATATGGAAACTATGTACAAATATAAGTTATGGTTTATAATTTTATAATGTAAACAGTAAAATCTTTCTTTTTCACTGACAAAGCTTCTCTCCATTTTATTCTTGATCTCTTCATAGTCAATGAAATCACTATAAGTTTGTTTGTTTTTTCAGCCAGTACATGAGCCCTATTTCAGATTAGAATAAATTGCTTAAAATTTCAATTTTAGATCAATGTGAAGAATACTACCTTTTGTTCTGTTGTTGATGTTTTTAATTAAAGAAGATGAAAATATGCACCAATTTTGTCCAGAGATTGTATTTAAAAAAATAAAAGCAGCTATTCGATGCTTAGACTATTTGAAACACAGAGATAAGAAAATTGGCTAAATTTCTTTTTCTGGCAGAAAAATAAATGGCAAACCAGATAAAAGCAAGTGAGAAGAGTATTAGTACATATAATGAATACCATTACAGTAAAAATAATTCTGAAACAAAGCAAAGTTGTTTTTTTGTTCCATTAATATTTAAAGTTTCAGCTTTTTCTATCTTAAGAGACTTCAAAGACACTAATACTGTAAATAATTTAATTATAATAAAAATGTGTATATAAAAATATAGGCTGAGAACTCCTCCTTCATTTATTTCACTCCAGTTCCTTCCATTTCTTTGCCTATCTCTCCTTTTTTATTCAACAAAGAGGACCTTTATTTAAGGTGTTGGTGACATTAGAACAATAAAATGAAGTCTTGGGAACTATATGCATGAAAATTGTTCCTAATGAAACCCTGGAATAGAATGGAACACATAGATACAAATGGATAAAATGTACTCAGAGCAGCAGTTCTCCATGTTCTTAGAGGACATAGCATTATTATACTATTATCTGAAAAGGGTTTAATTATATTCACATTATATCCATCTGCCTTAAAACGCTTATCATACCAGACCATGCTGAGAAATCTACTTTCCAGACACTTAACCTACAAAATCCCTTGTGTAAATCTGCAAGTTTCAACGGCTTTACGGAATTCAACAATGCCTCTAGAGGCTTTCCTTTGATTTTCCTCTCTCCGCCTATATTGAGTAAACAGAAAGCCCATTGACTCTCAGTTATCTGGAAACCCATTTTCCATTTTATGATTTCTTTTTTTTTTTTTTTTGCAGAAAGGCTTTTTAATTCCTTATGCTCCTGTGTGTGCATCTGGACTATTGCCTCTCACTTAGATACGTTAACACTGGCGCTGCTATCTAAACATTGTTTCTGAAGGGCGACCAGCTGCATTTCAAATCATGATAAGTCCAAAACACAAAACATACTAAAATAAAATAGCATTTTAAGAGTATTATTAATAATGGTAGAATTTATTTAACTAAAGTAAAATGGCACAAAACATTTTTTTAAAAAACAGAATGAACACTGATGCTATTTGTGTAACATGAATAGTTTTTTCAACTTCAAAAATGCATTAGAAACAGAATGGAAAGTTCACGTCACATTAAAAAGTTCTTAAAAAATACAAATTTCCAAACATACTAATCAATACACCTAATTTTTAAAAATTATGCTCTCTCTCAGTACTAGGAAAACTTTCTTCTATATCACATGTTTTTAATATATAAAATATATCTTGAGATTTTAAAAAAAACTACATTAAACATTTCAAAATATGTATTTAGACATACTGTATATAAGTCTACAGCAAGACTTACTTTTCCGAATAGAGAAATGTGTGCAATCAATTCTCTTTTCAATACTCAACAATTTTTTTAATTTCATTTTCTCTCTGTCTTCTAATTTAGTTTACACACTATATAGTGTTTGGCTTTAAAAAGTAGGCTTTCAAGTTTCAAGTGGTAAGAAGTGTTAAAAAAATCAGCCTATGCTTATTTTTGTCTACCTTTTATTTGTATCCTTATGGTTTCCTGTTTCTTATGGTGTCACACAAGGTGGTTAAAAGTTTTATTTTTATGTTAAAACAGTTTGCTAGATATCTTTTGTTTGTTTCTTCAAATCTATTCCCTGTTATTCCCTATTCTGTTCTTTGTCCCAGTAGGCTGACTTTGTTGAAATACATCAATGGACTCCCTTAAACTCTGCTGGTTTCCTATTGATTTAAGCCAAGGTGAGACTCTACAGGTAATCAGAGTTTGAGAGGATGAGATCATGGAGTTTATTCCTGCAGTTCTGTCTCTGTGGGATCTCCCTGTACTGTTTCAGTCCCTCAACTGATGGTCAATTCTTCCCTCAAGGAAGCCTCCTGTATACTGTTCTCTCATTCCAGGTTCTTGTGCCTGGCACTTCCCAATTCCCTTCCTTCTCTGGCTTTGAAGTGGTAACAAATATGCTGATAATAGCCTTCTGGGTACGGCATTATTCTTTTTGATTTCTTTGCACCCTCCCCATATTGTTGTAAATTCCTCTTTCCTACACCTGCTTAAAAACAGGATACCATTTTGTACCATCTATTTTCTGGTAGGAATTTAAGTTAATACAACTTGGTTTTCATTAACATCCTGGCTTTCTTGATTATAGATTCTCCACCCCACTTCAGACCAGTTCTTCCTAATAAAGGAAACTTGTGTGTGTGCTTCCCTGTGGGCATAACTTTTATCCTTTTCCATAAATTTTCTATTTTTCTAGATTAAAAATTGTATATATCAGCAAAATAAATTAAACTTCAAGTGTTGTTTTGAAATGTATAAAGGAAAGGTTCATGAACAAAACCTTCACCAAGTTAGCAATTTGCAGTTGAAAAGCAATTTCAATTACCAGTATCCAAGTTCCCAGGCTTTTTTGCAGTGGTATTTGCAGCTGATTAAATTTATCCTAATTATATGTATAGGTACACAACATGAAAATTAAAACAAAATGTATTACCACTTTCAGAAATAAAAATGTATTCCTGAAACAGTATTTTGAATATGACATTCTGCTCTAAATAAGTGAATTCAGTGTTAGGATTTTTTGCTTTGAATGAACGAATTCTTACTGGGTTTATGCAAAAAACTAAGTGGAAAATTAATTATGATACAGATGAATCATGCCATTTAGCTATTTGAAAAACAGCAGAGTAAAATATCTGAATTTTGTAACATAATCCGCCTCTCTCATTTTTCTTCAATTGGCTAAAAAACAAAAATAAATTTTTAAAAAACAGAGGGTTTTTTTTAATAGTAGGAATGTTAAACACATTGAAAATGCTTCTCAAACAAAACAAAACAAATCAAAGAACCTTTCTTTTTAGGAATATACTAAGTAACAATCTAGTCAAAGGCAAATAAAGAAAATGTAAGCAATTTCCAAGTACATTTTCCATCAAAGCTATAGGCCTTGCCCAACTCTGTCAGATCATCGTGTGGTTGGTTAGTTACACATTTCAAACACCAGCTCACCACACTACTAAACCCAGATCATTGAGGAGGAAAGAAAGGATGATTCTCATGAAAAGAAATGGTCTAACATGAAGAAAACATTTCATTCTTTAGAATTTGCTAAATCATCATAAAAAATCAATAATAATTATAGCTAGGATTTGTTGAGCACTTCATATATTGTTATATTTAAACCTCTCAACAACCTCTAAAAGGGAGATATTTTTACTAACCCACTGTATTGACCAAGGTCTGTTCAGAACACAAAAACATTAGTAATTTAAAGATAGAAAACTAAATAGAAAATATTATTAATTAGAAAAGCATAGTTAATTACTACAAGAGGTTAAGAGGAAGTTCTAAAAAATACAGAGGTAGCGAAGCCATGGAGTAGCTATGGCACATAGGGCTTTGAAAGAGTACAGGTGGAAAGGGCCCCCCGAAAGCAGAGATCCAGGCCTCTTTGAAGAGGATGTGGCTGCAAACGCTTGGATAGCAGAGAAGTTCCCCGCGGTGACTGGCATCAAAGCTGGTCAGCCACAGGGAGGACAGGAATAGTAATCAGAAAGCTGAGCTAAGGGTTTCTGGGGAGTAGAGCCACTAAGCAGAAAGCTACACCCTACGGTGCTGGAACACTCATAGGAGGGTGAGTGTCATGGGGTCTCCCCCGTAATACAATTAACTGTGACATAGAGATGACTCGAAAAGTACACCAGAACCAGGAGCAAAAGCCTTTCTTCTGCTTTTGTCTTCCGGTGTCCCTTCAGTGCCTTCTCCTGGTGAAGTCTGACATGGTTCTACTGTGAAAGAGCAATGTTTTCAGGGTCCAGATCCAGAACCAGGAAGCTGAGCATAAAGTGTGGATTTACAATGAGAGTAAATAAATTGATAACTTGAACATCCTCTTTAAGGATGAGAAAACTGAAACTTATTGAACCTCCCTAACTAGTACATGCAAAGGCAAGAGTCAGACCCATTCTGAATTAAACTCTCTTTTTAAGCCCTACTCACTGTATTGCTTTAGTATCAAGCTACTCCACCACTGGAATTCTGCTCTATAATAAAATTGTAAATATTTCCAGTTTCTATAACTTTGTGACAATTGTTCAATTCTAATTGCAGCTACATTTCCTACCTTTTACAGGATTTCAACCATAAAGTAGGCGGCAGGGGGAAATTCAAATGTACAAGCCATGAGGGCCAAAGTAACCACAGACAACAAAAGAAGTACCTACTGAATGGAAACGTTCTGGCTATATTAGGATCATTAGAACGTGTCAGTTTTCATCTCCAGGAACGGGAGTGGATCAGATAAACAGGGACTGATGTGAAGCCCAGCAAACTGCAGCAGCCCTACCGAAGAGGCACCGGACTATTGAAAGAAAAACAAGCAGAAAGTGACAACAGCCTTAACAACAACAAAAGGCCTCCACAAAAACCCCATCCACAGTCTGCAGCCACGAACACTGAAATTAGATAAACTCACAAGATGAGAAAGAACCAACGAAAAAATGCTGAAAACCAAAAAGGCCAGGGAGCCTCTTCTCCTCCCGATGACCACAACATCTCTCTATCAAAAGTGCAGAACTGGATGGAGAATCAGACAGATGAGTTAACAAAAGGAAACTTCAAAAGATGGGTAAGAAAAACTACAACCACCTAAAGGAGCAGGTCTAACCCAATGCAAAGAAGATAAGAACATTGATTAAAGGTTAGAGGAATTGCTAACTAGAATAACCAGTTTTGAGAGGAACATAAATGACCTGATGAAGCTGGAAAACACAGCACAAGAACTTTGTGAAGCGTACACAAGTGGAAGAATCAACCAAGCTGAATCAACCAAGTGGAAGAAAGGATATCAGAGTCTGAAGACCACCTTACTGAAATAAGGCACACAGATAAGGATAGAGAAAAAAGAATGAAAAGGAATGAACAAAGCCTCAAAGAAATATGGGACTTCCAAAAAGACGAAACCTACAATTGACTGGAGTAGCAGTAGGAGACAGGGAAAATGGAAACAAGCTGGAAAACACACTTCAGGATATTAGGCAGGAGAACATCCCCAATCTAGCAAGACAGGCCAAAATGAAAATTCAGGAAATACAGAGAACACTATTAAGACATTCCATGAGATGACCAACCGCAAGACACATAATCATCAGATTCTCCAGGGTCAAAATGAAGGAAATGCTGTTAAGGGCAGCCGGAGAGAAAAGCCAGGTCATCTACAAAGGAAAGCCCATCAGAATAACAGCAGACTTCTCAGCAGAAACTCGATAAGCCAGAAGAGATGGGGGCCAATACTCAACATTCTTAAAGGAAAACATTTTCAACACAGAATTACATATCCAGCCAAATTAAGTTTTATAAGGAAGAAATAAATAAAATCCTTTCCAGTCAAGCAAATGCTGAGGGATTTCATTACCACCAGGCCTGCCCTGCAAGAGCTCCTGAAAGAAGCAGTAAATATGGAGAAGAAAAAACTAGTATTAGCCGCTGCAAAAACACACCAAAATGTAAAGATCAAGAACACTATGAAGAAACTGCATCAACTAGTGTGCAAAATTACCAGCTTGCATCATGATGACAGGATCAAATTCATACATAACTGCAGCAGCCCCACAGAAGAGGCACCTGACTATTGAAAGAAAAACAAGCAGAAAGTGACAACAACAGCATTAACAACAACAAAATACTAGAAGAATCAAATAGACACAATAAAAAATGATAAAGAGAAAAAAATTTTAAAAATGATAAAGAGGATATCACCATGAACTCCACAGAAATACAAACTATCATCAGAGAATACTATAAACATCTCTATGCAAATAAACTAGAAAATCTAGAAGATCTGGATAAATTCCTGGCTGCATACACTCTACAAAGACTAAACCAGGAAGAAGTTGAATCCCTGAATAGACCAATAAAAAGTTCTGAAATTGAGGCAGTAATTAATAGCCTACCAACAGAAAAAAAAAAAAAAAAGCCCAGGATGAAACAGAGTCACACCAGAATGCTACCAGAAATACAAAGAGGAGCTGGTACCATTTCTTCTGAAACTATTCCAAACAACTAAAAAGGGGGAACTTCTGCCTAATTCATTTGATGAAAATGGAACCATCCTGATACCAAAACTGGGAAGAGACACGACAAAAAAAAAAAAGAAAATTTTAGCCCATTATCACTGAAGAACATTAATGCAAAAACCTTCAATAAAATACTGGCAAACTGAATCTAGCAGCATATCAAAAAAACTTATCCACCACAATCAAGTTGGCTTCATCCCTGGGATGCAAGGCTGAATCAACATATGCAAATCAGTAAATGTAATCCATCACATAAACAAAACCAAAGACAAAAACCACATGATTATCTCAATAGATGCAGAAAAGGCCTTTGATAAAATTCAACATCCCTTCGTGTTAAAAACTCTCAATAAATTAGGTACTGATGGGACATAAATCAAAAGAGCTATTTATGACTAACCCACAGACAATATCATATTGAATGGAAAAAAGCTGGAAGCATTCTCTTTAAAAACCAGTGGAAGACAAGGACGCCCTCTCTCACCACTCCTATTTAACATAGTAATCGGAAATTCTGACCAAGGCAATCAGGCAAGAGAAGGAAATAAACTACCATTGACATTCTTCACAGAATTAGAAAAAACTATTTTACATTTCATGTGGAATCAAAGATGACCCCGTACAGCCAAGACAATCTTAAGCAAAAAGGACAAAGCTGGAGGTATCATGCTACCTGACTTCAAACTATACTACAAGCCTACAGTAACCAAAACAGCATGATACTGGTACCAAAACAGCATGATACTGGTACCAGAATAGACATATAGACCAATGAAGCAGAACAGAGACCTCAGAAATAACACCACAAATCTACAACCATCTGATCTTTGACAAACCCAACAAAAATGAGCAATAGGAAAATGATCTCCTATTCAATCAATGGTGCTGAGAAAACTGGCTAGCCACAGAAACTGGACCCCTTCTTTACACCTTACACAAAAATTAACTGAAGTTCAATTAAAGACTTAAATGCAAAACCCAAAACCTTAAAAACCCTAGAAGAAAACCAATGCAATACTATTCAGAACATAAGCATGGGCAAAGTCTTCAAAACTAAAACACCAAAAGTAATTGCAACAAAACCCAAAATAGATAAATGGGATCTAATTAAACTAAAGAGCTTCTGCACAGCAAAAGAAACTATCATCAGAGTGAACAGGCAAACCTACAGAATGAGAGAAAATTTTTGCAATCTACCTATCTGAAAAAAGTCTAATATCCAGAATCTACAAGGAACTTAAGCAAATTTACAAGAAAAAAACAAATAGCCCCATTAAAAAGTGGGAAATGATATGAGCAGACACTTCTCAAAAGAAGACATTCTCATGGCCAACAAACATGAAAGAGAAAGCTCAACATCACTGATCATCAGCAAAATGCAAATCAAAACCACAATGAGATACCATCTCACACCAGTTAGAATGATGATTATTAAAAAGTTGGGAAACAATAGATGCTGGCGAGGCTGTGGAGAAATAGAAATGCTTATACACTGTTTGTGGGAATGTAAATTAGTTCAGCCATTATAGAAGACAGTATGGTGATTCCTCAAGGTTCTAGAATTAGAAATACCATTTGACCCAGTGATCCCATTACTGGATGTATACTCAAAGGAATATAAATCATGCTACTATAAAGACACGTGCACATGTATGTTTATTGCAACACTATTTACAATAGCAAAGACATTGAACCAACCCAAATGCAGATCAATGATAGACTGGATAAAGAAAATGTGTTACATATACACTATGGAATACTATGCAGCCAGGAAAGGAATGAGATTCTATCCCTGGCAGGGACATGGATGAAGCTGGAAGCCATTAGCTCAGCAAACTAACACAGGAATAAAAAAACAAACATCACATGTTCTCACTCATAAGTGATAGTTGAACACTGAGAACACACAGACACAGAGAGGGGAACAGCACACACCAGGGCCTGTCGTGGGGTGGATGGTGGGGGGAGAGAGCTAAAGGAATGGATCAATAGCTGCAGCAAACCACCATGGCACATGTATTCATACCTATGTAACAAACCTGCACTTTCTGCGGACGTATCCTGTTGTTTCTTAGAAGAAATAAAGAAAAAAAAAAAGAAAGAAAATGTCGCTCTTTGGACTCACAGATTATATTTGCTTCCACAGGACCTAAGTGCTCCATGGATGAAATCCTGCTACTGGTTGCCATAACTCCCTAATGCTTTGATTAGGAAGATCAAATTACTTTGATTTTCCTCAGTTAACTCTATTTGGACTTATTTTAAGTTTGTGCCTAACCTCCGTTTGGATAGACACTCTGGATTTAGTACTCACTAACTGCCTGGCTAACTCATTTATTTTATTTTTTTTTCTTTTTATATATTTTAAATTATTCATAGTTTAAAATAATATTTGCTCAAAGAAGTAATTGTCCATCTTTTTAGAGGTATCTAAATTAAAAATAATAGGCTTCTTTCAGTTTCATTTACAAGATGTAAAGCCCCAGTAAGGTGAACACTGGAATTGTTACATCTCTTAAAATACAGTCAGTATAAATGATGGTACATCACAGAGAAGGAAAGATATAAATTGTTCCCTTCAGACTTTTATATTTGGATAAGGCTGCACCTAAAATCCTCTACACTTCAGATTCACACATTTCCTTTTGGGATTTAACCAGTTTCAAATAGGTTCTCTGTCACTTGTCAAATAAATCCTAAATAAATCAAAAGGCAGATCTAGGGTATATTTTATCTCATCTCCTCCCTGTGATATGCATTTATCAAGAGTTTTTCTTTCATTCATGGTATTATATAAATATTCATACCTATGTAATGGCTTTATATATTTTCTTGTTTGTTGGGAAAAAACATGTCACTCTTCACACAACTCAGTATTGTATTTTTTTTTCATTCACTTACCAGTAAATCTTAGACTTTAGTATTTTATTAAATGACTATATTTTAGTTCCTAAAATTCATGTACCAAAATGTCATTAACTATACATTGCTCTACGATCTGGCTTTTTAAATATTTAGAACAAATTGCAATACACACCTTTACTCATTTATATCTAAGCCTAGGTACTTAAACATGGTGAAATAGAATCTTAAAATGTGGTTGTGACATAAGAAGAGAGTGTGGAGATATTTATTTTTTGGAAAACCATTGTTCAACCTTTTGATAACCATACCTTAGTTTCCTTCTTGGGAACCATTTGTTGCAGAGTTCATGTGGTTTTAGTGGGGCTGATTCTACTCAGATTCAAGCTGCCATTATTCAGAACACTCTTATCTGATATTATTATCATAGTTACAGAGAGTAGTTAAAACATTAATATGGGAACTGATAGGAGTTATGAGATCTAATGAGACTTTTATTCAGATTTCTGAGACCAGATGCTAGAACCCTTATACATAATGAAAGCTCCAGAATGTAAGTTCCAGAGGTGCTACCTCATTTTGGGAATTCAATCAAAATCAAAGGTGAAGATTAAAGGACACACAGAGAGAGAGAGAGAGATTAATTGATCACTATGGGCACTTTTTGAATCCTAGATCAAGGCGACCCCAAAACTCATCACTTTTCAGCCCATGAGCCAATGAATTTCCTTTAGGAGTTCACCCAATTTGAATTATTTTTTTCTCACTTATTATCAAAGGACTGCTACATGATAAAAGCATATTTAAGTACTTTTAAAAATAAAGAGCAACAAATTAACTTTTCAAAAAGTTAAGTGATTATATATCAATAAATTAATGAGAGTACTTAGATTTCCATATATTTGCCAACCCAAGATACTATTCATTGTGTCAACACTTGTCAGTATGGGAAGACACATCTCACTGGTGTTTAAGTTTGATGATATTGTTTGGCTGTGTCCCCAACCAAATCTCACCTTGAATTATGATCCCCAGTGTTGAAGGCAGGGCCTGGGGGGAGGTGATTGGATCATGGGGATCGTTTCTAATGGCTTACCACCATCCCTCTAGTGCTGTCTCATGATGTGATAGAGATCTCAGGAGATCTGGTTATTTGAAAGTGTGTAGCACCTTCCACTTCTCTCTCTCTCTTCCTCCTGCTCTTGCCATGTGAGACCTGCTGACTTTCTTTTTGCCTTCTGCCATAATTACAAGTTCCCTGAGGCCTTTCAGCCATGCTTCTGGTATAGCCTGTGGAACTGTCAGTCCATGAAATTTCTTTTCTTTATAAATTACCCAGTCTCAGGAGCTCTTTGCAGCAGTGTGAGAATAAACCAGTCTATTTGAATTTATTTTTCTGTGAATAAAAGCAAGCATTTTCCCTATATGCTGATTATTAGAAATTCATATTATTGAATCGTCTGTCCATTTTTTAATATCTTCATCCTTGTTTGTGTAACACTCAATGTTTTACTGGAGACTTTAAATATGACTTTTCCTGAGCAATAATTTATAAAATACTGTACAATGTCTAACTCACATCTCTGAAATATTAATGCAAAAATGAGAGAAATATGCTACATATTTTTTTGCACATTTTAAAAGGAGAGACTTCTTAAATGCTCTTCCAGTAGACTCAGGTATAACAAAGAACTCAAAGGCATGTTTTGTAGAAATAGAGAAATCACGTATCTAACTAATACAATCATTTATTTCACTTCCCAATAAGTCTTTAAAAATCCTCAAAGATTTGTGAATGTATCAAGGGAAACATATTGTCCTGAAATCTGTTTTAATGTCTAACCTGAAATCAATAAACACGGTAATTTGGGTTGATTATTTTCTGCAAAGCAGAACAATCTGAGCATCTCATTATACACTTGGTGGGCAGCAGCAGCAGTTAGCGCAGCTCAGGTGAATGTTTGTCATCACTAATTGCCATTTGATTTCACCATTTCATGTTTTTAACATTCTACGCTAAATTTAGTCAGATGTTATTATTTTAGTGTTTCCAAAATATGAGTCACTTCCATACTGCTTTTATGATTTTTGCCTGAAGCTGAGAAAGAAGCAAGAATAAGCAGAAGGAGTCTGAGACAGAAGCACTGGGGGCGGTGAAGACACTGAGGCTATGGCAGGGTGGCCTGAGGACACCAGGAGGAGTTGGGGAAAGAGCCAAGAAACCATGTCCCACTCTGTGTGGCTGCACAGTGGGTCCTCCTGAAACTTCCCATATGCAGTTAATCTTAATCAAAACTAGATAAATGAACTTGAAATGTCCCCCAGGTACCACATATCTTCTGAAGATACCCAAATTGGCCCACCATCTCTTTCTGTTGTTGTTGTTGTTGTTAATGTTGTTTTATGTTTTATGGTGTATAAGAATGGCTTTGATATTTGCAAACGCTTACATTATAAAAGATTATATGGGGACCAACATTATAACATCTATTTCACACCTTGGCCTGCAACAGTGTTTGCTTCCTGATCTTTTATGAAAAAGTTTACCAACCACTGCAATGGAGCACAGATGCCAGGAACCATTTCTGTAACTTTACTCAATGTCCAATTAAAATGAGCATTCTGTGCTATCGTGTTGTAATCAGGTTCTCAAGGCAATCAAGGCAGACTTGAGTACTCCAAAAATGCTGTTTATTTTGCTAAAAATCATGTGATTTTCAAATAGCAGGGGGAAAGCAATGGGCATGAGCAATAGTGTTGACAATATTTACAGGAATGGGACCCTCGTGGCCTAAGTTCTCTAATGTGCCAATGTTCTCAGCACTTCTTAAGTTTTCTGTTTGACACTAAAAATATTTTTTATTGATTTTTTTTGTACTTGGAGTGAGGGGTGGGAAGGGCATTTTATTGAAATAACTATAGCAAGCTGTAAAAAGGAAAGTCAAGGTTAAAGAATATAATGAATGCCTATGAAAGCAGGTTATAAGTCAGTTAATAAATTAGAGGTGACAGATGACATCTATAGGCGCCTGTCCTCTGGATACTCTTGGAAAAATAAGTTCCTACTATGGTTGTCAAAGATTATGCATCACTCGAAGAAGTTCATGCTAATCAGCCTATGACTGACATTCTCCTTGGATCTCTACAAGTCCTTCACGTGAGGCTAAGTCATCACTGAAGAAACATAAACAGAAATAAATTAAATTGATTCTTTCAGCAAATTGGTTTGCAAAGAGCACATCAGCAAAGTGTCCTTTAGAAGAGTAAATAAAAAGGAAAATATTTTGAACATATTTGAATTAAGTTATAAAAATAGAATCAACATTAAAAAAAATAAACAAAAATGATGTGTAATATCTCCCAAACCATATTTTACTGTTAGTATTCTATGAACCAGATCTTCATTTTCTTTGCCTCAACAAAATACACATGCTTTGAATTTTATTATTAAACATTTCTAATGTAGAAAAAAGATATAACAAAATGTGATTCCCCTATCAACTAGCTTCACAAGATGCATTATAAAAATTACGTAGGCCTCCATTAATGGTTAACCCCTTCCTATTCACACAAAGCCACAATCCTGAAAATTTATTTTTGGTCCATTCCCAAGCATATCTACAAGTTAAATTGAACTTCGTTCCAAATAATATGTGGTATTGTTTTCCCTACTTTATATTTTGTATAAATGATATATCATTGGATATTTCCTACTGCATATTATTTTTAACTCAATACTACATTTTGCAGATAATGCAAATTGGTCCAGTTCATTAACTTTTACTGCTGTATAGCACATAGCAGTATACACATAGCAGTATAGATAAAAATTTTTCAGTGAATATTCTAGTACATATCTCTTTATGTACATGTGCAAGAGTTTCTCTTGTGTATATTATAAGAATTTAAATTTCTGAGTCAATGGTTACGTGAATCTCATCTAAGATATGTTCTGTTAAATTTTCTCCAATATGGTCTTTCTAGTTAACTTTCTTCCCATTCATCTTCAGCAAAATAGAGTTTTGTTTTATATTCCTGCTAGCATGTGATATTATGGGACTTTTCAATGCTTGCCAGTCTATGTGATTTGAACTCTGATTAAATACCCCTGTGTGTGTGTGTGTGTGTGTGTGTGTGTGTGCGCGCGCGTGTGTGGTATTTATTAATCACTGTTATGTTTCTTCTTCTTTAAATTCCCAGTACACATTTTTTTTGTCAATTGTGCTTTTGGGTTAATTATCTCTTTCTTATTTCTAAATTTGGTTCTTTACAGCTTCTGAGTACTAAATTTTGAATTATATAACTAGGCAAAACCTCTCCCTAGGCATTCCTCATCATTTTCGCTATTTAAGAGTATCTTTTGATGTATAGAAGGTTGTAATTCTAATGTACTCAAATGTATCATAACTTTCCTTTTGCTCCATGCTGTTTGGATTTAAAAATTCATTTTCCACCCTGAGTACAGAAATATCCTTCAATATGTCTCGTTAAAGTTTTAAAGTTGTGCTTTTCACATTTAGATATATATTCTACTTAGATTGATTTATATGTATGATATGAGGTAGCAATTTAATGTATTTTTTCCACTTATTCATATTGTTCAGCCATGCATATAAGGTAATTTTTCAAAATATTTTATCCTGCATGCTTAGTTGCTTTTTGTGGTAACATTAGTCCAGGTACCCAATATATTCCACTACCAGAAACAATAGCTCGCTAAAAATTATTGAACAAATCCTATAACAGTAGTACTCTGTTCTACCTTTAATTACCTATTCTCTGTAAACTACCATTGTTTTCTAGCCCTATAATAAATTATTTAAAGACAATTGTCAATAGTTTATTATCTTCAATCACTTCCAGATATCAAAATCTCTGTGAAGTTTAATCCTCTATGAGTGTTATCATCATGGGTGAGGCAGTTGATTTACTAGATCTGATAAAATTAACAAAGTTATGCCAAAGTAACAGCTGGGCTGGGTTCTGCAACCTAAGTGGACATGAGTTAATTCAGAGTGAAGGACCACCCCGAACAGAAGGAATGTCACAGGCAGTGCAAATGCACAAAGTCCAGGGAGCTCTCGGCGAAGCAGGAAGAGGCTGGAGGTGAAGCTGGGGCAGATCCTAAAGATCTTGAATGTCTTCTTGAGGTGTCTGGACATTACGTTATTGGCAACAGTTTTAAGCAGAAACTTACGTATTAAGATTTGTATATTAAGAAAAAAGCTCTGATAATAGAGTGCATCTGTGTATGTGCATCTGTCCACGGCAAATCTGGAGAGATTGGAGTCTGGAGACAAGGAAAATATCTCTTTAATGATGCAGGAATTCCAGCTAAGAGTTATCAAAGTTTTGTCATTTCTAAGGTAATGCCAAAGAGTAGGAGGGGATCTAAATATATTCGAGAACAATATAGAGGAGAGAAGCACTAAAATTTGGTGAAAATTGAATGTGGTGAATTGGAAGGAAGGAATGTTTAAAGGAATCAATCTGATTTCTTCTTTGAATACGTGATAGATAGTAGATAGGTAGTTGATAGAGTGGCAACCAGCAGGCCTTATATGGTGAGTGAAAGCTGACACAAATCCAGTTCAGCAAATCACTACTAAGAATTAGTAGCGTACACCTCAGAGAATACAAAGTTAAAATATACATAAACACTGTTGCTGATATGTATGAAACAGTATTTCCCCAATGCTGTTGGATGGCTCTTTACTAATGAAATCAGAAAAGTAAAAAAGAACTTTCATTACAGCTGTAATGTAATATTAAATGCTAGATGTAATGTTAAATTCTTTAGAGTGCTGTGAATACTTTTAGTCGTTTTTTTCTTTGAAGTGCAGTAGAATCATATAAATTCAGCATAAATTCATTAATGTAAAACAATTTAATCTAAAGGAAATTTGCAAGGTGTAGGCACCTGTGAATGATTTGATGTGGGTGATATTGAGCTTTTCACTATGTTCTATCCATCTTTTCTATGTGTTATATTATAAATATAAACAAATTTTTTATATTCAGAAAAAAGGTGACTCATGCCTGTAATCCCAATACTTTGGGAGGCCTAGGAGGGTGGATCACAAAGTCAGGAGTTCAAGACCAGCCTGACCAATATTGTGAAATCCTGTCTCTACTAAAAATACAAAAATTAGCCAGGCTTGATGGAACATGCCTATAGTCCCAGATACTCAATAGGCTGAGGCAGGAGAATCCCTTGAACCTGGGAGGCAGAGGTTGCAGTGAGCCAAGATAGCACCTGCACTCCAGCCTTGGCAACAGACCAACACTCAGACTCAAAACAAACAAACAAACAAACAAAAGCTTTTAAAAATTCTGAATTTGTTGAATAACATGGTCTTTCCAAAAATATTAATGCCAGCTATTTTCGTTAATGAGTTCAAGATAACTCATTATTATCATGCCTGACTCCTCTTACATATAGTTGCTTCTCTGTAGGTTTAAATTGTGGCACAATATTTCTCCTGGCTTCTATCCTGACACATGGCTTTTTACAGTAAACTTTCTGTTATTATTTTCATTATTTTTAAAGAAATAATTACAGAATAGACATTCTTTGGGGCAAGTATTGGGCTGCTGTTCATCTTCTCTTTATGATGATGTCTTGAATAATTTTTTTCACAAATTCTCATTCACAAAATGCCAGAGACTTGAATATTTTTAAACAACCTGTTAGTCTCCACTTATGAAAAATGCCTAATGCTATCCTGGGAGACTGCCATCTGTCAACACCTGATCTCAAATTACTCCTACTGAGAAATGGGTGATACCACATTGTTGTCCAGTAATGCACGTGCCTTCCTCCACCCACCAAACTTGAAACTGACAGAGATGATTGGACTTTGCTCATGCTAACATCCCATTAGCTATACCCTGCTTACATTAATTTGCTCTGCTTGATGGAGAAGTGGCCTCTTAAAGGCCACTCAGTGCAAGCGTGGTAGTCGCAGGAATGCAGCCAAAAATAACTTTTATTTTCCACCTACTGTGAGAGTAATATTAAAGGTGTATCGTCTCATGACTTTGTTGAAGGCAGTCCTGCTGGAGCTGGGAGCTGCACGCTCTCCTTAATCAAGAGCCCACTGTGAGCCAGGCCTGTAAAGTCACTGGATAACCCCTGCCAGCAATTAACACATAACATGCCGGCAACTCTTGGCAAACCTGAAGTAGGATTCTGGTGCCAGAAAGGCAAGATCAATCTTGAAAAGACTGTGGCCATCTGTTGGCACTGCCCATTCTTCCCACAGGGCTTAGAGATGGCACTAACACCTACAGTGCCTGCTTGAATGGATAGCACTGTATTTAAATTTGTAATTGTAGAGAGAAGTTTTTTTCTATTTTCAGATTTTGCTCTTCCACAGTCCTATAAGACGAAAAGGCCAGAATTAAGGCATTAAACCCCGCAAAATGAAAGCCTTCTTTCTGAGAACATTAGCAAGAAGTCTTTTAGTTGGCTCGTGAGGCAATGACAGTGGAAGTCAAGGTGATAACATATCTAGTATAATATCATTTGACCCCAGGCTTCATCTCACTACTCAACATGGCCAAGAAAAACACAGGACACACCATCAAATTTGAATTTTTGGTGAGCAACAAGTATTTGGACGTGGGCATACTTATTCTAAAATATATTTATTTTTATTTGAACTTTAGAATTAATTAAGAGTCATGTGTTTTATCTTCAATCCTATCCCAGGCTCACCTCCTAAGCTCTGTTTAATAGGCCATGATATCCTATCCTCTTCCTATCTCATTATATTTAAAAACCATTCAGGAAAATTCTTTGAAATTTTACACTTACACACACACACACATGCACACACACCCATGCACACTATAAAGTACATAAGTGACATTAATTTTATAAGTACAGTTTGATAATTTGTATATACATACACCATACAGATCAGGACGTAGGAGCCTCCATCATCTGATGAAGTTCCCTCCCTCTTTTCCCCACGGAGGTAACTCCTATTATTCCAGTCCTATAGATTAGTTTTGCTTTCTTTTCATAAACTTCACCTAGGTGGAATCTGATAATATGCACCTTTGGGTCAGGTTTGTTCTATGCAACAAAATATTTATGAAATACTGCCATCCTGTTGTGTGCAACAATATTTTGCTCTTTTAAATTTATTTATTTGTATGAGTATATCACAATTTATTTAAGCACTCACCTGTTGCTGAGTATTTATGTTGTTTTCAGTCTGGGACTATTAGGAATACAGCTACTACAAAGATTCTATTGCATGTGCTTTGCGAATGTGTGTATATATATGTATATATGTATACACATATCTGCATATGCATATGTTTAATGAATAAATATGGTTATTGAGTAAAATATCGAAATATAGTTATTGAATAAAGTACCAAAATTTTAAGATACTGAGTATTTTATCCTTTCATTTAATAGGAAATTATTACTTTTTCCTTTCAAGACTACAAATGAATACTCTTCTTGGGATAAGAGAGCATCAGTTAGCTCCCTCTCCAGTATTTTTTTTTTCAAATCAAAGTATTGTTTCAGAAGATGAATTAAATAAAAATCCACTATACTATTGGATTTTATCATTCTAAAGTTTTATGAACGGTAGAGCACAAAATACTAGAAACTCAAAAATTGAGCATTCTTAACATTATGCCTACCACAGCCAACATTTGAGAGTATTGTTCTTTGGTTCTGAGTAATTTCAGAAAGAAAAATACATGTCACTGTCCAAAGTTGATAGGAGAGCATCTCATGGCTTGCCCAGCAGCTCTTTCCAGAATTCTCGGTGGGCATTGCTTCCTTTTCTGCTGCCATTACTACTTCATGTTACTGCCATTGTTAATGGTACGTCTATCATCCTCTCCTTCGATTTACAGTCTTGGCGGGGCACAGTGGCTCACACCTGTAATTCCAGCACTGCACTTTGGGAGGCCAAAATGGATAATCCACCAGAGGTCAGGAGTTCACGACCAGCCTGGCAACATGGTGAAACCCTGTCTCTGCTGAAAATACAAAACTTAGCCAGGCATGGATGGCATACACCTGTAATCCCAGCTACTCAGGAGGTTGAGGCAGGAAAATCACTTGAACCCAGCAGGCAGAGGTTGCAGTGAGCAGAGATTCCACCACTGCACTCCAGATGGGCAACAGAGCCAGAATCTGTCTCAAAATATATACATATATATATATATATATTCAGTTTACATGGTAAAGAATACACTTTTTCTCCCAACAAAAAGTTCCACAGTATTTTCCTCACATATTAATCATGAGATACTTACTACAAAATAGGAAAGAATTATTCTTTCACCTCACATGGGCACAAATAAATTCTTGTCTTTTATGTTACTTTGTTTATACTTTAACATTTTCTACGTATTTTGTTGTAATTAAAAAGTTAATATATATTTTAAATTTTTAAATAGATAATTATAATATCAATCACTAATATAACTTTTGCTGTCCCAGGAACTGATTTCAGTATATGCTAAACTACATTACAAAGTAACAACTAGAAACAGGTTTTTATTATTATTGTCCATGCCTTTCTGATAAAAAATACAAGGCATGGACTTTTAGGTTAAGTCGGCCAACATTATTCAACTAGCTAGTGGTAGATTCAGGTTTATTAAGCCAGGTTGTTTAATGTCAGATCTTCTGCTCTTAAGGTGAACTACGTTTGGTTTGCTTGAGGCAGTATTTTCAAAAAAAAAAAAAAAGAGAAAGGAGACACACATTCATCACAAAGAGAAACTCTTCAGATACCACCTGGGCATCAGAAATGAAGATTCATTTTCTTCAGTCGCTGCAAGTGCAGTAAGAGTGAATCATTTTCTCTTCAATTCCATATATCATTCCTAAGATATTAGCTAAAATGGCAATTATAATAATGTATATAAAATTATGAATTTTTTCTTACTAAATTTGACCGAAATGGCCAACTATTTCTCAATAATGTATCTAACATTAATTGCATTGACAGAGCTTTCCCTGTCCTTGACACTTTATGTACCTTTCAATGTATTCTTTAAAAAAGATGATAGAGTTTTCAAGAAATCCTATAATTCCTGCAGTTTTCTAGATGGAATAATGAAGCCCCAGAACAATGCACTGTAGTGCACAGATAAACAGTCAGTAGTACTTTCAAATTTGTGGGAATTATTGAAAGTACTGAAAATTAAAAGTTCATACACACACATAAACTCAAGGAAAGATTGGAAAAAATGGCTTTTCATTCATTTTGAAGGCCTATATTGATAAAACACTATTTTAATATCCTTCCTCTGATTTATTCTCTTTTCTCTATTTCTTATCATCAGTCTGAGTCTCAAATATGCAGCTGCATATCCAGCAGAGATTTCTACCCACCCCATCATCTGGACCCATGGACTTGAGCAGGGTCATAAATGCATGTTTTGCTAAGGCAATAATGTCAGCCGGGCCCACAATTTCGCTTCATTTTTTCTATTATTCAGAATCGATAAGAAATATTTTGGGAATGCATAAAACACTTTAAGCATTTTTTCACAAGAATATAGACGACCCTTGAAAAATGCAGGGTTAGAAGTGCCAACTTCTCTGGGCAGTAAATAATCCATTCATAAATTTTCATTCCCAAAAATATAACTACTAATACCCTACTGTTGACAGGGATCCTTACTGATAATACAAACAGTCAATTAACACCTATTTTGAATGTTATCTGTGTGATATACTATATTCTTACAATAAAGTAAGCTAGAAGAAAGAAAACGTTATTAAGAAAATTATATGGAAGGGAAAATACATTTCCTATTTGTTCAGTGGTAGTGAATCATCACGAATGTCTTGATCCTTGTTTTTTCACACTGAGCAGGCAGAGAAGGAGTTGGGGGAGAAAGGGCTGGTCTTTCTATCCCAGGGGTGACAGAGGCAAAAGAAACTCCAAGAATAAGTGGACCCACATGGTTAAAACCGTGATGTTCAAAGGTCAACTGTATCTGACATTTATATTATGCAAATACAAGTCTTGTGATATAATGTTATGACATAATGCCCAGCAACTGTCAGCTATTTGGTTCTTGCTCACTTAATTTTGGTTTCATTCAGATGGCACTTGAGCATCAATGATCTAAAGATGATCCACTCTCTGAAATCCAGAGAATAAATCATGATTGGTTTCTCTAAACCGGCAGGGTCAGTTCCATCATTCTTTGCTAATGATGGCTTTAGTTTAATGAATGCCATTCAGCCTAGTAAGCTGTGAGAAGTTTCACGGCAACTTTTAGAAAACATGTATTTTCCTAATAAAAAGACATTCGTGTAATAACTTGTGAGACCTAAGTAAAATATAGAGTTCAGTCAATAGTAATACAGGATACCAATGATGTTTTCTCAGTTTTGACAAATACACCATTCTGATATAAGATAAAAAGCTTAGAGAAACTGAAACTGGGTGTGAGTTGGAAAAACATACCTTTGTAACTTTTCTGTAAATCTAAAATTATTCAAAAAAAATTTTATTAAAAAAATCAGATCATGACTTATAACTAAAGAAAACTAAGAAAGTGGGTCTGACAGATTTGGATTTAGGGCAGTCTTGGAGTATAATATTCTTGGGTCCAGGAGATGCAGAGTACTGGCTTTTACTCCTTAGAAGATAACTCAAAACACAAGTAAGCAAACAAGCCCATCTTCGACCTTATCTGTGAGCCCAATTGATAAGATCCTTATTGCTTTTAAATGACTCAGTATGGAGATATATCAGACAAGTTTAATTTTAATAATAATTCTCTCAAGCATAATGATTGCAAGAGCATTGTCAAAAATGAAGATATTTGTACTACTGAGACAACTTCTTTTCTTTAATGTACTTTAATAGTGTTTCTACCATTTGCACATTCTAGACATTGAAGGCACATCGTAATAACTATTTCTGTTAGTTACGTCGGTCGCCATGGTTACTCTGCAGCTGTGATGTAACAAAGAACATTATTAAGGCTTTTTATGAAGTGGCAAGTATAGCTTAGCTTTGCAAAAGTGTCATTAATAATTTGAAGGGGGAAAGAGATGAATGTATTTATATTGGAAATTCAAACAATTGTATATAAAGGGGCAAAACGATGTGCCCTTGAGAAATAGGATTTCCTTGCTGAAATGAGAACATTTTCAGAATCATTATGGTAATCATCTTTTTGCATTCAGTGGATGAATAGATTTGCATAGTATGGCACTTAATAATACATATACAAAAAGTATAGGGCAGAAGTAACAGCTGTATTATATGTGAGAAACAAACACAGTTTGCCCAAGGGTTGCCCCGAGGTTGTTGAACATATCAAATTCTTCTATATACTTGCCAGTGTGTATTCACACACTCTAAGACTGAAAAGATGTGGTGTTTTGAGCCACTGTTCTTGCTCCCCAGGGCTCTTAGGTAAATTGCCTTAGGAAGAGCAGGTAACCAACAACATCTGAAAAGTTTGACTTTTAATAAATCTTTCATTTTGCCCTCCTCAACCTTCAGTGAACAGCCCTTTGACATGTGATATGCTGGCATATTAATCGCAATAAGCTTCTGCACACTGGATGCCAAATGTCAGGACCTTAATATGCAAAATATATTCTTCCTGCGCAAATGGGAACTTGACTCCCTTTGTCCTTAGTTCTTTGAAAGGGCTGATGTCATAACTTGACTCTGAAGAGAAAATAATGCAAATACAGTTATTTATTTAATTAGTAACAAGGGTAAAATCCCTCTAATACGACTTCATCAGAGGTCAGTTTGGGGGTCCCTATCGTAGAACAAGTGGATTTTAGGGACTGGCTTAGTACTGATCTCTAGACTTCAATTTCCCACTAATAAAGGATAATACGATGTAGGGTAGGACTTTGTATTCATTCAGATACTTTAACCACCTAAGAACTAATATGCAACAACTGAATAAATAACTGTGCGCTCACTGTTACAGCAGCACAGATGACCTCTGATGAAGAAAAGGAACAACCGTATCCAAATCAGAAGTGGATATGGGCGAGTACCTTTCGGAGAATCGAAACTAGCAAGCTTCTTTTACTTTAGTATCAATTACTTTATATATGACTGTAGACGGTGTAAAAATCACATGCAACCAATTTTTCCTCATGACCTTGGACAAAAATAGTCCAATCTGCTAAAAACAAAAACAAACAAAAAAAATGGAACCAACCGAACAAAACATAACGAAAGGGCTTGAAGGAAGCCAAGTATTTGGAAGTTCCAATCTTCAAAAACAGGCCGGGCCCGATGGCTCAAGCCTGTAATCCCAGCACTTTGGGAGGCCGAGGTGGGTGGATCACGAGGTTGAGAGATCGAGACCATCCTGGTCAACATGGTGAAACCCCGTCTCTACTAAAAATACAAAAATTAGCTGGGCATGGTGGCGCGTGCTTGTAATCCCAGCTACTCAGGAGGCTGAGGCAGGAGAATTGCCTGAACCCAGGAGGCGGAGGTTGCTGTGAGCTGAGATCGCGTCATTGCACTCCAGCCTGGGTAACAAGAGTGAAACTCCGTCTCAGGAAAAAAAAAAAAAATTATTAGCAAGTTTTATTTCCTGAAGTGACTGCTATAAATTAACATTATATTACTTTCTGGAATTTTCATCTGGAGTTATCAAACGTAACCTTATATTTTCAGTTCTTTTTGGGCCACTATAGCTAAAGCCAACATTGTCGCTTTCAGAATCAGACTTCATATAGTCTTGTTTCCCAGTGCTGAGCAAAGGATGGGGTATTTAAGAACATTTTAGTTTCTGACCTAAAGTGAAGGAGCAAGGTTGAGCTCATATGAATTGCTTCAGTGTTTTTGATGGCAGTCAGTAATTTGCAAAGCTAACTTTTCACATCAGTGTTTTTTTTCATTATTCAGAAATTTTCTGAGAAGGTGTTGATCCACCTGATATGTGCTGGCCTTTAGAACTGTTTTTACCTCCTTTCTCAAATGCTGTTATTTGAAGACCTGCACTCATATCCTGGGAAGTTTGGCCTCTGACTTCTTATTTCCCTGAATAAACATCATAATGGCAACTTCCTTTTTCAGATTTAAGCCCTCACTTTCAGAATTTTAATCCAGTTAGTCCTTTCCCTACAGTGTGTAATCAATACTCAGGGATTAGTCTGTCTTTCTCGAAGAGTCTTCATTATAAAACTTAGTAGCTTTGTGATCTTCCCGCCCGAGCTCTACTTCCCAGACAATAGTTGAGAAAAAGCTCTTTGGTTATTGCCCAATTAATTAGAATTTACTCCTGGGTTTTGATTAATTTCAGATGATGATAATTATTAAGCCACTTGGCTTTAAGTAATACAAAATGTGGCAAAGCTTGAAATTGGGTAAAGGAGCCTAAATTTTCATTTTTGGAGGAGAAATTGAATTGTGCACATATATAACTAGGGGAAAGTTATCAACATAGCATTTGGAAAAGTGTTTAAATTAAAATTTTCTACACAATGTCTACCAAGATGCTTTTGTACATACATTGCTTCCAAATGCAGGACATGTTCTTTCCAACTACTAATCAGTCTTAGTTTTTACTTTTCATCTTTACACAGTCACTTATGAAAACCGTATTTACAATAGATGACACTAAAAGATTATTATATAAAGTTGGCACAATTGACTTTAGATACATGACATTATTGATCGGTCACTGGACTCATTGAGCATTCCACCTACAAATCCTGGTTTCCTTTTTTTTTTCCTTTTTCTTTTTCTTTTTTTGAAGGAGTCTCACTCTGTTGCCCAAGGCTGGAGCACAGTGATGGGATCTCAGCTCATTGCAACCTCTGCCTCTCAGGTTCAAGTGATTCTCCTGTCTCATCCTCCTGAGTAGCTGGGACTTCTGGCACATGCTGCCACTCCGGCTAATTTTTTGTATTTTACTAGAGATGGAGTTTCATCGTGTTGAGCAGGCTGATCTCGAACTCCTGAGCTCAGGCATTCCGCCCGCCTGGGCCTCCCAAAGTGCTGGGATTACAGACATGAGTCTCGTGCACAGCCTAGCCTACTTTCTTTTGCTGTCATAAGAAGATGCAGCCGTTATTGATGTCAGAGTACAAAACACCATTGTGGAGTCTTCTTTTCTGGGCAGTGAGATCTTTTTGGTCATGTTTGTATTACAGCTGAAATCCCCACTATCTCCAGTTTATCATTCATGGAAAAAAAATGAATAAAAAATATTGACTGTGTATTAGTGGCCCAAGGGAAATCTGAAAACTCTCCTTTGACTCCTACAATGAAAACGTCTTTCAGTTTTTAACTTCTTATTATTTAAATAGCAATTGATTTGTTTGATATCTTATATTTTCCCTCGGCAAAGAGTAAATCAACAGGCACTTATGAAGAAAATCATGTACATAGTTCATTATTTATTTGAGTTGAGATAGATCTGTAGGAAGCATTATCCAGCTGAGTACACCGTTGTACAAATGTTGATGTAAGAAAAAATAATAAGCAAAACCGGATTTCATTAAAAATATGTGGAATTTTATTGTACAGCAAACATTTTTGTTAACTCTACCTTACTGTAGTTGACAAATCCTGTGATTTCAAGAAAAAAAAAATCGGTCAGAAAGGGAAGAAAAGTATAGTTATACATAAGCCTTGTCTCTTTAACCCATTTATTAAGAAAAACGATCCCTCTGAACATAAAAGTCTAATGAAGAATCTCCTCAAAATATGTAATTGGAACATATTCTTAAATTTATAACAGGAAGTAAAATAGCTTGAGGAAGGCAAAGAACCCCAGATCGTGTCCCTTCACAGCAACAGAAGCCTCGTCAGCAGCCCAATATTTAAAAATTAAAATCTCCACTGGAGCCAGGGGCTATGCTCACCAAATAACCAATAAAAGGCAGTTGTTAACTGCTGGGAAAATAAATTGCTGAGGGAAGCATGTGACAAAGGCAATTAAAAACTTTCTTTTTCTAACCACAAGATGTCCTGCCCCAGAAAAAAATGTAGGGAATATAGTTGAAAAGATTGTGCCTGTAAATGACTTTTTTCCTTCTCTGACATCACTCTGAAAAACCTTTCCTTTTTCCTAGGGACATATTCATGTTTGCAGTGCTTTAAGGCTTGACTCGAATGTAGCTACTAACAAAGCATATCTTTCCCTCTCAAGCTCTCATGGACTCTCTCTTCTAATTGCCCAGCGAAAGTGCAGCATCAAGATGCTTGGGCAACAGCTAATCGTTCGTCAGTGCTGGAAGCAGGGGAGCGTTTACAGAATGAACAGCAATCAAATATGGTAAGCAGAAGGCTGCTCCACATTGTTAGGGCTACCACCAAAGACTCCCTTCATTTAGGATGTGCCAAAAAGCCACGGATGGCTCTATTAACACAATTTTTTTATTAGTTCAATGGTTTTGTATATTTAACTGAAATTTTTAAAAGCTTGCACAAACACATTTTTGTCCTATAGCAATCAGTCTTCCCAACCAAAGGTCTTTAATATTGACTGCATCTCAAATTCCTTTGTCATTCTCAGAAAGTAATTCACTGTATGACTGACTCTTACAGAATTCATATCAGTAAATGAGTGCTTGTAATGGGGTAAAGGGAGCCACATTCCATGAAGTTACTGTTTTGAAAGTTTTTACTCTTTAAGAATTTGAATACTCTTGTGAAGTCACAACCACAAAGGCATACTCTACATGAAAGATACATTTTCTTGCTTTATTTAATAAAGTAAGCATTTTAAAAATGCAGCATTATTAAAATTATGAGGCTTTGTATTTGCTCTATGATTTTCTGTAGTAACTTATGTGTGGTGGTTGAAAATGCTCTGTTGCTATCTTGACAACTTGCCGCAAAGTGCATCACTACATATTTGTTAACTGAGAGGCAGAAAAAATAGAATCTTTAAGCAAGCTTAAGAAGTACTCTATTCAATAATAGTCTGGCGACTAAGAGTGGAGACAGAAACTTGAATAAGATTAGCGTTGAATACATTATTTCTTGAGCCTAGAATTTGTAATTATTAAAAAATATATTTAATATTTCCGGTAAAAAATATTTCGAATTATTAGATTCATCACTCTTTTTGGCTTTTGTTATAATTCATAGGAAGAGTTATCTGTATGTGACTGACTCTTTAGAGGAAAGTAGAGTTAAAATATATTCTTTTCTTTGTGGAGCTTTCAAGATCTCATCTTTATAGCAGTTTAAGGAATTAAATTGTTAAAAAATAATATGGGTGAGGTATAATCAGTAGGCATTCTTTTTGAAATTTCCTCTATAGAGAAGAAGTTTAATAATTTAGAGTATAAAAAGGAGTGCTGCATTTTGGAGAGGTGCACATTGATTCTAGCTTCCCATTGCAATTCCTAGACTTTGACCATAAATCTTAAAGAACACAAAACTGTTCTTTTCAGGTACCTATTTGCATAGCTCCTTTCTTTTCAGCTTTCATTTTCAGTCCTCAAATAGGTCGTCAGTTTGCTAATTGCTCACCACAGCCTAGGTTTTAATCACCTGATCCATCAACTGGCCTTCTCACGCTTCCTTTATTCGTCTTGTCAGTAAGTGACATTCTCGGTAATGAAAACAACAAATCTATTGATAGCATCCCTCCATGGAGTGGAAGGCATCCTACATTAGCTCTGTCTTGGAAACCAGTCTATTCTATTACAATTGACCTTCTTTTGCTGATTACCACACAAATCATAGTCCTTTACCCCGCTCTCCATCTATTAGAGCATTTCTCCTGCAGCCTTTCAGTTGCCTGACTGCAGTTGGTAATTGGATTCATGTTTGAAGCACAGCACTGTACGGAAAAGCCTGGAATAATTCAAATGGAACACCCTGGCCTGAGGCTGAGACCATATGTTACACTCAGATTTGTGTCAGTGAAGCTTATTGCTTTAGCCACAAGAAAACCCACTCAAACGTCATAAAATTTTGTTTTATTTTAGTAGTTAATTTATTTAGAGATGTTAATATAATGTAGTGTCTGTAATGCAATGTCTATTACAAAACTGTAATAGTAAAGGGAGAGAGAAATGACTTGACTTTGTAAAATACATTTTTTTAAGTACTTGGTAAATCGTCCTGCCTCTCCTCCTGAATCTCATACTTTGCCACAAGTAGCTTTGAATTATATAATGTAAAAATTAGAGACCATTGAAAAGCCGACTATGTGGCAGCTCGCCTTCCTCCAGCACTTACCACTCAGTATACATTTATAAGCATACCACTTTTGCATTACCTTCCAAATTAATTAGCTCTTTTCATTCTGTTATTAAAAGGGCAAATATTACTTTAATAAATTTACAGTTAGCGATGAAATAGTACACACACATGTAGGCATACTGTTTATTTATTTAATAACCTGCCATTACTTTTAACAGCAAAAACCACAATTACTTCTGCATCAGCCTCGTAGAAATACATGTGAACGTGACTAAACTCCTTTAGTTTTGTGTGTCATTGATAAGTTTTTAATAACCTATCAGTCCAACTTCCCTGCCCCGTCTCAGGTTTCCTAATAAGTATTTTCAGAAAGATCTTTATAAAATCTGAAATGCTAGACAGAATTTGAGAGAGAGAGAGAGAGAGATAACTGCTCTCTGTAGAAAAAGCAGGGTTTTTTTAAAGTATCTAAATTATTCTTTCATATAATTGGGCTATGCCTCCATTATTAATATAAACCCTAGTGAAGTACATGAATTTATATGTATTACTCAATAATAACTGATCTGAATAGTGGATCATTCAAACACCCACTGCATCTTGTGCTGAAATCCCCATGAAATATTCACCTGTCCCATTTTGCAGATAGACAAGCTGAATGATGTAAGCAAGGCCTTGATATAATTCAATAAAAAGATTAAAACATAAAATCCTATCTCTCCAGACATAGCTATGAAGCACAGGTCCAATCTTGCCCTAAGTGTAGCCGTGGCAACAATTATCAATTACATTACAGATGGAGAGAAGTAACCGAGCCATTTCTATTTATATATGACTTTTAATTATTTTTGTACATATATTTGAATGTGCATATAACTGACTCTTATGAAATCAAAACATTTCAAATAAATAGTGATGCAAGTATGTATAACATCACAAAATTTTTAGCACATATGTCTAGGTGCTAGAAATACGTGTAATTTTATAAATGTGCTCAAAAATGTAGCCACTACCTGCTACTCACTTCAATCTGAGAACTAGGCAGCAACAATTTTCAAAGTGACAGAGAGTTTCACCCTTTTTCTAAATTTTAGTTTTTCTGGCTTATAAAATAACATTTTGTTCAGAAGCTTTTAAGTGTCAGAAATTAAAAGGCTTCTGTTTCTAGGTTTGGCATCTGGAGAGTAAAACAAGTAGAAATTAATGAAAGTAACACTAATGAAAGACTAAATTAACGAGACATGGTTATCTCCAAGAGGACTTTTGAAGTAAGAATTGTCAGATAATTATAATACAAATCATTGCCCTCAGAACAGACGGAGGCTACAATGTATGCTTCTAAAGTGACTATCAGGGAGAAGAGGTTGGAAATATTTACCTATTTTGAACTTAATACATATATTTTCTGGTTAATTACTTTCATAAGACAAAAAATACTGAGACAAATGATTTGAATCGGTGAAGCTCGGTCACTTCATATTTATGAAATATATAAAATGCTTTCCTACTAGATCTTATAAAACTTTGTTTGGAGTAAATATGTGAGACTATATATATATATATATATATATATATGCACATATATATATGCATATGTGTACATATATGTGTATATATCTGCAGATATATACATACATATGTGCATAGTTTCTATATATATAGAAATGTGTACATATATATATAGAAACTATATATGCACATATGTGTGTACATATATATGTATATATGTGTGCATATATATAGTTTCACATTTTTTGTGTATATGTATGTACACATATATATGTAATATTTCTTTCAAAATAATTAACATGACACAATCAGAATGTAAAGATATCTGTACTGGCCTCAATAAGAAGTACCTGCTTTTCAGTTTCAGGCATAACTTTATGATGATATAATCAGATCATCACATTACTTTTTAAGTTCATTTTGTAACCAACATTCCCAGTTACTCCTCTATCATGATTTTGAGAGTTCCAAATTTGTGTTGAATATAAAAAGCTCAGTTTCTTATAAATAAATTCAGTCAAATGGCAACTTAAATATAATTTCAATGAGTACATTTATTCCCTCTTTTGAACCAAAAGGTATTTTAAACTACCAAAATCCTATATTTAATTTCCCATGTCTATTCCAAACTTGATGTTTTGTAGAATCTAGTGAGACAGCAGTTTTCATTTTTCTTTTTTAAAATTAAATAGTGCTCATTCAACAAAGTATAAAGTAATATGAAATTTCAAATACATGTTGGTCAGGACTTGAAATTCATAAACAAAGTTAGAGTGAATCTTTAATTTTCCAAAAATACATGTATTAACTGTGGCTGATTTCTTGACAAGTTAAAAGCAAGTTAAGGGGAAAAAGCTTGCAACTGAAATTTGAGTATTCCTCAATACCATAAGCTTTGAGGAGCACTTAAAGATTTTGCTTCAAATGTCCAATAATGCTATTCTAAACAATAGTGAAGAAATCTTGGCTAATTACTGTCAATACTTTCCACTATACGGAGAGCTTAAAATCTGCCTCTAATTCTCTTCTGGGCACCATACTTTACAATGGTGCCAACTTCCTTTTTTGAGAATGTTCTACCTGTCAAAGTCTAGATTATGATTCTCATTTTCTCCATTATTTGAAATTCTTCTATTAAAAAACTTAACCAAAATTCACAGTGTCTTTTTTAGGGTTGAAATTCACAACAATCCTAAATAATTAAAAAATAATGGGCAGGAAAAGGTGAGATGTAACATAATGAAGAACCCACAAGTTCTAACTAAAATAGAAACCTTGCTTGAGAATTTGGAGTTTTGATTTCCTGCCTCATTATTTATACGTTCCCTGGACCTGTTACTTGATATATCTCTCCTTCAAGATATTCATCTGTTGAATGGTACAAAGAGGGAAAACCATTATTTCACTAGAACGTTGTAAAAATAATACAAGGTATGTGAAACAAGGATTTTTGTCTGCTCTCTTATGCTTACTGATAAGCAGGAATTGCTTGCTGATAAACAGTTATGCTTACTGATAAGCAGGAAAAAAAAAAGACAGGAGAAGTTTACAGTATCTATTTGAGACTGGAAAAACCATTCAAAGTGCCATACACAAATAGAGAAACTTCCTTTGAAGTTTCAAACATCCTTTGGAGAGGACACTAATTAGGTCATGCTATGGAGACTTAAGGAAATGAGCAACCAGTGAGGAAAATACAAACAAACTATAGGCCTTACTTGAAGTGAGAATACAAAGGTAAGCTATGATTTGTTTTGCACAATAAATATCTACGTAGAGAAAATTAAGGGGAAAGCATAATGTAAGAGTCGTCTTCACATAGAGTGGGTTTGAATTCTCCACTACAATTGACCAAATATGCATGAAACAACATCTTTATAGCTCAAGATTCTAACATTATACTCACAGCTCAACTAGTGGCAGCTTACTTAATTGGAAGGAGAATATTCAGGAAGTAATAAACCATATCTGGAGAGACAGTCCTAGAAGTGAAAACCTATAATAGGAGAGTAGATATCACACACACGGTGTGCTATTGGTCATAGATTATGTCCTCGAATAGTGGCAAATCTACCCTAAATATGGCAAATACATATTACATATTTTGTTAATTTTCATCATATATGTTTGCCCTTGAGAAGCAAAACTATGTCCAACGCAAACTACTTCGGGCGAATGCTAGGACAGTAATCTTTTCAATTATTCAATAGATATTCATAGATGCTTTAGTATTTCAGCACTGAAAGAAATGTCTTACTTTTCTGAGTAATACAACTATTATTGAGCTCCCCATAAAAAAGTATTTTGTGTTGAATTTACACTTGAAATTAAAATGTCTCATTTCCAAAACTTCCTATAATATTTTGGGATACATTTTTTTAACTCTACAAAACTAGGATTAAGATTTTATCCATTTTAATTGGCTATTTACAATTAAGAAGGTAAACAACCAATCCAGATGACAGTTTGAAAATGTGCACGTTCTCAAAAATGACAAAGGCCGGTTAGAAATTCAGGACAGAGTTACCAAAAGAATTTCAGAGATCTGAGATTGGTTTTTCTTTATAATTAGTGATATTTTCAGATTTTAATGTAGACAAACTATTTTCTTAGACTTTCAAGTGAGCAATGCAAAAGGTTGTAGAATAAAATCACAAAATCATAGTGCTTTACAAATCTTCAATGTGGTATCTGGTTTAGCCGAATGTCTTCTTCAGAGAAATGTACACACACATGTATACTCATTCCTAAGATGATTTCATAACCTCATTTAATAGAACATTCCAGTGTATACATTCCTCTCCAATAAGTAAATAAATTAATCAATATGACAAAGAGGTCAAACAGTGTTATTAAATTATCTACCAGTTCAGTTGTATCTCTCCAAAGACCAAGTTGAATAACTCATGCTCTTTATCTTCTGGCAGAAATCCAAAAATGAAAGAAAGGGAAAGAATGCTCTTTGAAGACTCAGGATAGGAGAATTACCAATGCAATAAATAGGTAGCTTGTCTGAAAATGTTTGTCTCTATCTTTTGCAATAAGACCAATATTTATTAAAATATGTTTGTGGCTCTTCCAGTTTATACAAGGGTATCAAGTCTACAGTTTTATGTTCTTGGCATCTAAAAGATGGCAAAAAAAATTTTTATCCTAGAGAAATAAACATTTTCACCAACTTCATTTAGACACATGGAGTTACTGTATAGCATGAATGGACATAAGAATTTATGTTTGTTGAAACACAAAATTCAAAAACCAGGCTGTTTTTAATATTTAACTATAAAATTGATAAGGAGATATCATAGTATCCAAGATGAATTTGAATGTTGAAATTGTAAACAGGCTATGAACATATGTTGCAAATAAATGAGTTATGAGAATAGAAAAAAATACGTAGTTCAATAATGACACTAGAGTTAAAAAAAAAGATGTGTATACATAAGCATATGCTTGGCAATGTGAGCTAGCTGATCACATTGGCTTCCTAAGGCTTTTAGTCACAAAGCTAGACTGCATGTTTCAGCCTCACTTGCCGTTAGATGTAACTCAAAGAAATGCTAGTTGAAGTGATGTTATTGTTTCCATTTAAGGAAATGGCTCCCAAGATATGTGGAGTCACATGGTAAACATGACAGACATAAAATGAGAGACTGTGTCCTAGGAGGTCATCCTCTCGAGGAGCAATGCCATGCTTGAGGTCTTACCTAAGCAGAAATTAACACTCATTGTCTCACATTACTGAGACTGGGCATATGTCTGCTACAGTACCTAGTGCTACCTTAACTCAGTGGTTCTCAAGCTTCAGCATGCATCAGAATCACCCAGCATACATCTCAAGCATCAGCAAAATCATAATCTTGTGAAAATACGTTAAAAGGCCCAGCCCCACCCCAGAGTCTCTGATTCAGGAACTCGGTACCTTACTTTAAAAACTGCTTCTTTAACCCATTTAATATGCTTAAGGTAAATATGTTACGATTTTTAACTTACTATTAGAGATTTGAGCTATAAAAGAATTTCTTCTTTTTCTGACCCTTACCCTCAGTTATTTTGGTAATGCTCTTTAAAAAAATTGAACTAGTGTCAAAAATAAGTAAAAATACTTCAGAAATCCAGAACAGATCTTAATTTTCTTACTTCAGCTCTTCATCTAATCAACAATTATTTATTTGTTAAGCCAAATGACACATCTTCAAAGCATGTTAATGAAGAATGGTAATTATAAAATGCTTTGTAAATTCCCAATTGGATAGAAGTTTTCAGGATTTCTGTTCTGTTTTCCTTGACAACCTACACTCTGGTCATGCCCTTTTTCCTCTAACTCACCATAAACTTAGGTGTACTTTTTTTAAAGTCCACTTTTCTCCTTCCTTTTGATTGCTTTCTCTTTCAACTCCAAGGCCCTTTAAATCCTCTCTGTGCTCTCCTGGGCTTTTGTAAATGACAGGAAACCCAGCTAATGCCTTTCAGAACCTTCAAACCCCTCAGAAACTAAGATCTCCAGTCATCGCTTGAGTTCTTGTTTCTGGCTCTCTCAGAACTTCCTCTGCCAGCCCGTAAATATTTGAACACAATGAAATCGTTTAAAGATTCAAAATATTTGGTTTGTCAGTTTCCTTGGGAGGTTTCAAAAGGAGCTATATTTTCAACTAAATTAAACTGTAGAAGCAGCAAGAAAGGTATATACATTTCTTTTCCTCAAAGATACTCTGCTACAGGTGATGAAACTAAATTCTACGAATAGATCCAAACCATTTAGTTAATTAAAGTACTAATAAGTCTCTCTACCTGCATACACACACACACAGACACACACACACACACTCACACACATATATGTAAAGAAACTATTCTATAAACAGGAATGCCCAATTTCGCTAAAGAAAATGATCTAAAATAAGTTATCTCCTCTGTAAAAAGGGGTCATTAGAATACGACATCCTAAAACTTTGTAATAATTGAGAAAAAGTATATAAATTAGTGTCTGACAGATTGCACTCAAGAATGGTAGCTACCACTGCTATTATTACTTGGATTTCTAAATAAGCATTGTAAGGAACAGCGACCACTACTGAAGACTAGCAATGACCAAGGCTCTCCTTTACTCAGGAAATCATTGACTTAATCTTTTGGCTTATTGATCGTGTGATCTTCTTTAAAGTAGGGGACTTGGGCTTCACAAATCTGTAAAACAATGAATGCAAAGCTGTCAGACATTAAAAAAAATTAAAAAGAATCTCAGAAATAGCAGCAAATGCGTTTGCCTAAAAATGTAAGAGCTAACTGATACCTAGAATTATTTAAGCAAATAAGTTTGAAAAAGGAGCCAGCCATCATTCCATTTTTCTTAAAGTTTAACAAAAGTTGTACGAATGACAGCACAGACGTTTTTTCATTTTGGAACTGACTACCAAAACATTAGGATGGAATAGAAAGGCCAGAAGAAAGCATGAGCAGCCCAGTGAGAATATGGAGACCTGGACCCTCTAAGCAGAAAAAGCGAATCAAGAGTGGGCTGGAGACACATTTTTTTGTGGTGGTAGTTGTCATTTTTTTTCTATTGGTTTTTCCTACATAGCTATGAACTTGGAGCTCTGTAATTGCAAGCTTCCATAAGGCATTGGCTTCTAAAAACTCCACAACATTATTATTAAACATATTCTGCAGACACTTTCACACTCTAAATTGGTTTTTCAGTTGTTTTTTTGGTTTCTTTGAGACAGAATTTCACTTTCGTTGCCCAGGCTGGAGTGCAATGGCTTACTTACAATCTCGGCTTACTGCAACCTCTGCCTCCTGGGTTCAAGCAATTCACTTGCGTCAGCCTCCCAAGTAGATGGGATTGCAATTGTGTGCCACTATGCCAGGCTAATCTTTGTATTTTTAGTGGAGATGGAGTTTCACCATGTTGGCCAGGCTGGTCGTGAACTCCTGACCTCACGTAATCCACCTGCTTCTCCCAAAGTGCCGCGATTACAGACATAAGCCAACGCACCCAGTGTCTAAACTGGTTTTGAAGAATGCATTAATTTGTGCATAGAATAACAAAGATAACCTCATAGAACAAAGAAATATGAAGAAACGCTGGTGAAAAAAATGAGTTGTCTGACCTTAGACCTTAGTTATATTAACATATGGGCAAAAGTAGACAACCGCTTTTAATCTCAGTGGTTTTTCAAATGAAAAATTACATTATTACTTATATTTTCTGGATTTAATTGGAATAAAATTAAATACTTTGATTAAATATTTTCCTTATCTTAATGAAAATATTAAGAAAACTTTTCAGAAAACACAATTAGAAAAGATAATACAATTTAGAGGGAAAAAGAATAAAAAATATGCAAACCAACACATTAAAGGAAGCCAAGAATGAGACCAACCAATATGTATACCATAAATAGCTATACAGACTGCTTTAACAGAGGCACAAATCTTGGGAGATTGTAACTGATTTTTATGAGAATTCAAATGTGATTTTGTGTAAAAAATGTTCTTTAAATTTTGTATAGCACTATAGAACTGCCTCCTAGTTATTAAAATAGTACAGAATTATTCAAAACATATATTATTTCATTTTCTTTCCCAATCCAACTAGGATCAATATTCACATACTTGAGAACGTTTCTATCTTCTACTCCTCAAAGCAAGAAAGAAAAATAATAAATTTAATTTCTGAAAGTGGATGGCGTAACTGCAATAAGACCTTGGGCCTTTGTAAATCTGAATTACTTAGAAAAACAAGCCAGGCCCTTTTTAATTTTTTATTTCCTTGACTATCTTAAAGAGGTTCCAAAAGATTTTCAACTACTAAACAGCACTAATTTTATCCATGCATACTATACACACATATGTAAGTGTATGTATTTATTCTAATAAAACCTAATTAAATTTTCCATGAAGTATTCACATGGGTATAAAAAACGTAAGTATTAAAAATCATATTTTATATTATTCCTAATATAAAACATTTGACAAAAATTCAAAGCAATAATTTAAAAAATATTTGCACTCTAATATATACCTGGGTTCATTGACCCCTTATGTGTGTTCACAGGCATGCAAGAGAAACACCTGTACTATGCCAGAATTGAAATAAAACTCTACCACCTGGGAGAGAAATGCACATATCTCTAATACCTCCACATACTAGGGAATCTAACAGAATTCATGTGTGTAACACATGAATATTTCTGTAAGTAAGCGTTCAACTTTCCATCGATGACTGTTCTGGAAGGCATTTTCAGGGTTAGAGACCATAAGCTACTTGGCAGAGGCTGACTGTTGTGCCTCACACACCGATGGAATGCACACTTCCATCATTGCCATGGGTTGATGTGAATGTGTCGGTGTGGCTCAGTCCAATGCACTATCATCTTTTTCATATTCAACCATCTTTTCCTACACATGTAAGGTTTGAAACATTTTTCTTTCATCATTTTTACAGTACTACGACTGCATTCTTCCTCAATGTCACACAAATGAAAATCAAGACTCATTTTCTAGAGAAAAAAAGTTTAAAAAGAACATCTCTATTCAATATTATTTGTTATGCTTAAAATTAATTGTGCAAATACTGATTTGAAATCATTTCATCATAATGTATGTTTTCTACTCTCTTCAAGAATCAGAAGAGTCATAGTATTTGACTAGAGTGTTAAACATGTAAGTTTCATGAAACTCTATTGCTCTCAAGTGACGTAGTCACCCCAGAATGTTTATCAACCTCTGACCTTCCTTTATTGATTTAACTGAGGTTATTTTTAATTATCTCATTACCAACTTGATAAAGACAAAACTGCTCCTTTCTCTTCTACCATTTTATTTCTTTTAAAGGTCCTCATCCCAGTAGCTCATTCTTCCTCAACAAACCATGTTGATAAGATTTTTAACCCTGCACTGGCTATAAATACAGATCTAGACTCTTACTACGTTTTCTGTTAAATAACTCTTAATCTCTTTCCAATCTCCTCTTTAATTCCATTCTTACAGGTGTGTCTGGACTGCTGCAGCTGCCTTCTGACTTGATTATCTGACTCAAAATAATTGGCGTTCCTCTTAATTCTAGTGTTCCCCTTACAAAGACACATCATATTCACTCTTAACATTGTCTTTGCTGGACACTTTGTAAACTCCTTCTCCACGTAGTTGGGCTAATTCATCTCTTTCCTTCGCTTCAATTTTCCAGGATTTCACTCTCCTTTCTTTCCTGAAAAATTATTTCTCTAAGTTTATTCAACACTGGCTTACTGACACTACTCTTTTAATCCTGCCTTCTTCCTTAATTCTTTTTTTAAGTGGCAGGCAAAAGTTATTTCACTTTGGTCTGATTACTTGTATACTTGGATCTGTTTCCTCCTTCAACATTAGTTAAATTTCAGCATTTTAAAATTTTATTTACAAGTACACGTTCACTCCGATCTTTATTTGACCCATATTTTTATAGGTAACCATGTTATTATCAAAAGTACTAAGGTATAAAAAATTAGATGTAGCTAAATCTTTATTGAACCCGTGAAGCCTCATGTCCAGGGAGGAACCTTGGCACTGATTTAATAATTGCAAAGGCGGTAGTAATAAATACTAAACCAAAACTGTATACAAAGTTCTGTGTTTTTTTAATTGATTTTTTAATTTTAATAGTTTTTTAGGGAGAAGAGGTGTTTGGTTACATTAATCAGTTACTTAGCAGTGATTTCTGAGATTTTGGTGCAGCCGTTACCCAAGCAGCGTACCCTGTACTCAACATGTAGTCTTATCACTCATTCCCCTCCCACCCTTTCCCCTAGGCCCCCAAAGTTCATTGTATCATTCTTATGCCTTTGAGTACTCTTAGCTTAGCTCCTACTTATGAGTGAGAATATATAATGTTTGATTTTCCATTCCTGAGTTACTTCACTTAGAATAATAGTCTCCAGTTACATCCATGTTGCTGAGAACATCATTATTTCATTCTTTTTTATGCCTGAGTAGTATTTTATTGTATCTATATACCAATTTTCTTTATCCACTCATTAATCAACAGACATTTGAGCTGGTTCCATATTTTTGCAATTCCAAATTGTGCTTCTATAAATATACATAACTACTTTTCCTCTAGGTAGATACCTAGTAGAGAGATGCTAGATTAAATGGTAGTTCCACTTTTAGTTTTTTAAAGAATCTCCACACTGGTTTCCACCGTGGTTGTACTACTTTACATTCCCACCAACAGTGTAAAAGTATTTCCCTTTCACTGCATTCATGGCAAAATCTATTATTCTTGGTGGATTCTCGATATTGGTCCTTTGTCAGATGTATAGATTGTGAAGATTTTTTTCTCACTCTGGGGGTTGTCTGTTAACTCTGATGATTATTTCTTTTGCTGTGCAGAAGCATTTTAGCTTAATTAAGTCCCATCTACTTATCTTTGCTTTTGTTGTGTCTGATTTGGGGTTCTTAGTCATGAAGTATTTGCGTAACCCAATATCTAGAAGGGTTTTTCCAATGTTGTCTTCTAGAATCTTTATGGTTTCTGGTCTTAGATTTAAGTCTTTGACCTAACTTGAATTGATTTTTGTATTAGTTAAGAGCAGTGGATCCAGTTTCATTTTTCTACATGTGGCTTGTCAATTATCCTAGAACCATTCGTTGAATAGGGAGTCCCTTCCCCACTTTATGTTTTTGCTTGTGTTGTCAAAGATCAGTTGGCTATATATATATTTGGCTTTATTTCTGAGTTCTCTATTCTGTACCGTTGGTCTGTGTGCCTACTCTTAGAACAGAACCATGCTGTTTTGGTGACTAAGGCCTTATAGTATAGTTCGAAGTTGGGTAATTCGATGTCTCCAAATTTATTCTTTTTGTTTAGTCTTGCTTTGGCCATGCGGGCTCTTTTTGGGCTCCTTGAATTTTAGGTTTGTGTTTTCTAGTTCTGTGAAGAATGATGGTGGTAGTTTGATGGGAATTGCCTTGAATTTGTAGATTGCTTTGGGCAGTGTGGTCACTTTGACAATACTGGCTCTTCCTATCCGTGAGCACGGGATGTGTTTGCACTTGTTTGTGTTATCTACTATTTTTTTCAGCATTGTTTTGTAGTTTTCCCTGTAGAGGTCTTTCACATTCTTGGTTAGGTACATTCCTAAGTATTTTATTTTATTATTATTTTTTTAGCTATTGTGAAAGGGGTAGAGTTCTTGATTTGATTCTCAGCTTGATTGCTGTTGATGTACAGCAGAGCCACAGATTTGTGTACATTAATTTTCTATACTGAAACTGCTGAATTCATTTATCAGTTCTAAGAGCTTTTCGGATGAGTCTTTAGGGCTTCTAGGTATACAATTGTATCATCAGCAAGCACCAACACTTTGACTTCCTTTTTACCAATTTTGATGCACTTTCTTTCTTTCTCTTGTCTGATTGCTCTGGCTGGGATTTCCAGTACTGTGTTGAATAGAAATGGTGAAACTGGGCATCTTGGACTTATTCTAGCTCTCAGGGGCAACGCTTCCAGCCACTCCCCATTCAGTACAATTTTGGCTGTGGGTTTCTCATAGATGGCTTTTATTATCTTAAGGTATGTTCCTTCATGCCACTTTTGCTGAGGGTTTTAATCATAAAGTGATGCTGGGTTCTGTCAAATGCTTTTTCTGCATCTATTGGCATGACCATGTGATTTTCATTTGTAATTCTGTTTGTATGGTGTATCACATATCTCGATATGTTCAACCATCCTGCATCTCTGGTATGAAACCAACTTGATCACGTTGGTTTATCTTTTTGACATGATGTTGAATTCAGTACTCTAGTATTTTGTTCAGAACTTTTGCATCTATTTTCATCAAGAATATTGGTCTGTATTTTCTTTTTTTGTTATACTCTTCCCTGGTTTTGGTATTAGGGCAATACTGGCTTCATAGAATGATTTAGGGAGGATGACTTCTTTTTTTTTTTTTTTGAGATGGAGTTTCCCAATGTTACCCAGGTTGGAGTGCAATGGCAAAATCTCGGCTCACCGCAACCTCCGCCTTCTGGGTTCAAGCAATTCTCCTGCCTCAGCCTCCTGAGTAGCTGGGACTATAGGTGTGCACCACCATCCCCAGCTAATTTTTTTGTATTTTTAGTAGAGACAGGGTTTCACCTCATTGACCAGGATGGTCTCGATCTCTTGACCTCGTGATCCACCCGCCTCGGCCTCCCAAAGTGCTGGGATTATAGGTGTGAGCCCCCACGCTCGGCCAGGGTGAGTTCTTTCTCTGTTTTGTGTAATAATGTCAGTAGGATTGGTAATAATTATTTGAATGTCTGACAGAATTTAGCTGTGAATACATCTGGTCCTGGACTTTTTTTGTTGGCAATTTTTTAATAACCATTTCAATCTCGCTGCTTGTTTTGTCTGTTCAGGGGTTCTATATCTTCCTTGTTTAATCTAGGAGAGTTGTTTATTTCTAAGAGTTTATCCATATCCTCTAGATTTTTTAGTTTATGTACATAAAGGTGTTCATAGTAGCCTTGAATGATCTTTTGTATCCCTGTGGTATCAGTTGTAATTTCTCCCATTTTGTTTCTAATTAAGTTTGTTTAGATCTTCTCTCTTATTTTCTTGGTTAATCTCACAAATTGTCTATCAATTTTATTTCTCTTTTCAAAGAGTCAGCTTTTTGATTCTTTTATTTTTGTATTTTTCGTTTCAATTTTATTTATAATAGTTCTGCTCTGGTCTTGGATATTTCTTTTCTTCTGCTGGGTTTGGGTTTAACTGGTCTTTGTTTCTCTAGCTCCATAGGGTGTGATCTTAGATTGTTCATTTGTGCTCTTTGAGACTTTTTGACGGAGGTTCTTAATGCTGTGACTTTTCCTCTTAGCACCACCTTTGCTGTATCCCAGAGGTTTTGATAGGTTGTGCCACTATTATCTTTCAGTTCAAAGAATTTTTAAATTTCCATCTTGATTTTATTGTTGACCCAGTGATCATTCAGGAGCAGGTTAGTTAATCTCCATGTATTTAGATGGGTTTGAGGGTCTTTTTGTGCTGATTTCCAACTTTATTCCACTGTGGTCTGAGAGAGTACTTGCTTATAATTTTGATTTTCTTAAATGTGTTGAGAATTGTTTGTGGCCCATTATACGGTCTATCTTGGAGAATGTTCCATGTGCTGACTAATAGAATGTATTGCAGTTGTTGGATAGAATGTTCTGTAAATATTTGTTGAGTTCATTTGTTGCGGGATATGGTTTAAGTTCATTGTTACTTTGTCAACTTGCTGTCTTGATGACCTGTCTAGTGCCATCGGTAGAGTATTAAAGTGTTAAAGTCCCCCACTATTATTATGTTGCCATATTCCATTTTACATTTATAGTCATATGACTATGATATTTTGAATATAAGCCTAACCACATGCCAGATAAACTCCAGGAATTCTAAATGTCTCTATTACAAAAATTCTGCCTCTATCCTTATGTAATGAGGTTGATTAAGACAATTAAAGTCTGCTGGCTGGAAAACTGATTTCCACAAAAGCAACAAAAGGAAAATTTTTTTCAACTACCTCTATGCAATGGAAAATCTTTTTCTAAGTACCAAATCAATTTATTCAACTATATAATGTATTCTACTTTAAATATAATACAGTAACAACAAAACATAATAAAATTAAGACTATATAAAAACAGAGTAAATGGTGTCATTCCAATAATGATTGAAATAAAATAATATTTATTATAAATTTTATAATCAGTATATAATTATACATTTAAATTTTACTTTACATACATAAGATTAAAGCCAAGGAGGTTAACCATAATTTCAGATTTTATTACCAGCCACTTGTGCTATTTTATCACATTTGAAAATATTCAGTGATCTATAAAATTTTTGATGATAATAATTAAGAACTTTTCTTCTTCAAGATAATTTTAAAAATTAAATAATGTATTGAAGATACTACCAAAAACACTTTACTTTTTTGATATGGCCTCTACATTGAATATCTTTCAGAATTTTTGAAATTAATTTAAATATCTTTCCATGACCCTTTTGTTCAAGGAAATATCATCTTTGACATAATATGTGTGAATATTTACAAGTCAAAAATTGATTCACAAGACTGTATTACCATAATCACTAATTTCAATAGTCTCCTAAATATTTTCTATATCACTTTTCTTGATTATAAAATGTCAACAATATGGATACAGTCTTAATATAACAGAATACTTAATTACATCAGTTTCCCATCAACCCATCAAAGTCATTCAATAATTACGTTGGCCATTTCCACTGATTAGCAGAAGGCTCTTCCACTAATGGCGTCCATGTTTTCCACTACATCATTTTTCTTGCCAGACATAGTTCATTTTCAGCCTGGAGAATCATCTCTTTTATTTGACCACCTTGAAGCTGGTCTTCACATTTTTAAACATCCTATTCCACTTTGACCATAGCCTGCTTCTCATTAGTAAACTGTTCTATATACTCTCTATACTCTTCATTTTTAGGTTTTTACTCAAGAACATCAAGAATATTTACGTAGAATATTCTCAGCCTCCCCTGTGGATTCCCTCACACCACAAGGCCAGGGGTCTTCTTCCGCACACTTGCCGTGGCAGTCAAAAAGGTATATGATGTTTGATAATCAGTCTGACATCTCTCAAATTACATCATGATAAACTACTTTTTAAAGACCTGAATAATTATTACATAATGCTAAGAATCTTAATAAATGATTAAATGTTAGAATTAAGAAAACATTCAGCTATAATTATGATAAAAACATTAATATAGAGAAAAATAGGATGTCTAAATAAATATGCAATAAAATACAGGATAAGATGAAACCAATTTTCTTAAGGATTTGTCAAATTTGATTTATTTTGTTTCTTAATGTTAATAGCTGTCCAAAATTCATGACCTGGATCTTATATGACATTAATATTTTGGAATTATCTTAATAAAGATTTGGTTAGTTTATGAGTAGTATAATAGAAAACTCAAAATAAATTGACCTAAACAAGATAGAAGTCTATATTTCTTATATAATCTAAACCAGTCTAAGTCTAATATGAAAGTTTCATAATCATCAGGTTTTTTCAGATTTCTTTCTTTCTTTCTTTCTTTCTTTTTGAATGGCCTCTGAACTTTTTATTGGCCTCCTGCTCCCCCAAGGGTCCCTGCTTCTGCTGGCCTAATGTCTCAGAACTTTGGTGCCGTTGGTCTCAGACACCACTTTGCCATCCACTATCCGGCGGGTGGTTGTCTTTTGGATGGTTTGCATGGAGTTGCTGCTGTTCAAGGCATCACTGAGACTGAAGTCCTCGCCATCTTCCAGCAGGGGGCGGTAGGTGGCGATCTCAGCCTCCAGCTTGACCTTGATGTTCAACAGAGCCTGGTACTCCTGGGCCTGGCGCTGTCCCTCTGCCCGGGTCTGTGCCAGCTCTGACTCCAGGTGCAGCAGGATCCCGTTGAGCTGCTCCATCTGCAGGGTGTAGCGGGCCTCCACCTCCCTCAGGCTGTTCTCCAAGCTGATCTTCGTATTTCTCATGGAGTCCAGGTCGATCTCCAAGGACTGGACTGTACGTCTCAGCTCTGTGAGCGTCATCTCAGCA
>CM052665.1:5368862-5380126 GCA_028533165.1 Leontopithecus rosalia
GGTCAACCCAGAGCTGGCAATCTGGGCTTGTAGGCCATTTACTTCCTCTTCATGGTTCTTCATGAAGAGCAGCTCCTCCTTGACAGCCTCGATCTCTGTCTCCAGCTGCAGCCGAGTGACATTGGTGTCATCGATGACTTTGCGGAGACCATGGATGTCGCTCTCCACAGACTGGCGCATGGCCAGCTCTGTCTCATACTTGACTCTAAAGTCATCAGCAGCAAGACGAGCATTGTCAATCCGCAGAACGATGCGGGCATTGTCCACGGTACTTGAGATCTGAGCCCTCAGGTCCTTGATGGTCTTGAAGTAATGGCCCCAGTCTCTGACCTGGGGTCCCTTCTTCTCCAGGTGCTCCTGGATTTTGCTCTCCAGCTTCGGGTTCTCGGTCTCCAGGCTCCTGCTCTGTCCAGGTAGGAGGCCAGGCGGTGGTTCAGGATTTGCACCGTCTCCTTCTCGTTCTGGATGCCTCCCATTCGTGCCAGACCCCCGGCCATCCCCGCGGCCAGGCCCCCGACCCCCATGCCGCTCCGGAAGCTGGTGGAGCGCGTCACGGAGACGCGGGAACCAGAGCCCCCGGCGCCTGCATAGACGCTGGCCGCGCTGCTGACCGGCCGGGCGCTGTAGCTGGGCACCCGGACGGAGCCCACGGACCGGTAGTTGGTGGAAAAGGAGGAGCGAGTGGTGAAACTCATGCTGCCCGGGGAGGAGAGCCAAAGGACAGGACTCAGGCTTTGCAGACCTTTTTTTTTTTTTTTTTTTTTTTTGAGACAGTTTCGCTCTTGTTACCCAGGCTGGAGTACAATGGTGCGATCTTGGCTCACTGCAACCTCCGCCTCCTGGGTTCAAGCAATTCTCCTGCCTCAGCCTCCTGAGAAGCTGGGATTCAGGCACGTGCCACCATGCCCAGCTAATTTTTTGTTTTAGTAGAGACGGGGTTTCAACATGTTGACCAGGATGGTCTTGATCTCTTGACCTGGTGATCTACCTGCCTCAGCCTCCCAAAGTGCTGGGATTACAGGCTTGAGCCACCGTGGCTGGCCCAGATTTCTATGGCAATATTGTTTTGTGATCCTCCACACACCTCATTGTCAAAACAGCCTACTTGAACTCAACTATCACATAAGCATTTCAACACATGCATTTTAGCCTAAAGAAAGGAAACAAGGATGAAGAAGAATGTACATTTCTTTTAAGAATACTTATGAGAAGTCACAACATTCCACTGGCTACCACTGAGTCACCTGTAGTCACCTAACTGTAAGAGACTCTAAAAATTTGGTGTTTATCATGTCTAGCAAAAATCATGATCCTATTACTAAGAAAGTAGATCCTATTACTGAAAGTAGGTATTTGGAGACAACTAGCAGTCTCTGCCATAAGCTCATAATTATAAGTTTGATATTTCAAAGAAAATCCGTCTTCTAGCTTTCCCCAACAAAGGATGGAAGTGTCACAATTTAAGCCAAGGTCAGAGAATGACTTCTAGAATTTGAGTGAGATCTACAAGATAGGGTTATCTTCAGAACATAAGATTCATGTTCTGGATTTATCTTCAGAACATAAGAACTGGACTCATGTTCTGGACATTTTTCATGCTCTGAGCCTGAAGCCAACAGGACAAGTGGTAAAGGACTGAGAACAGGGCCAGTTGAGAGCCAACATGTTGATCTAGTGATGTTACCTGAACTTTGAATCAAACTGTGCCTGGACTTATTTCTATTTATGTTTGTTAATAAATTTGTTTTCTTGGTATCCAAGAAGAGGTTAAGGGAAATAAATATATAAATAATTAATAAATAATAAATTTGTTTCCATAATGATAAGTCAGTTTTTGTCAATGATTTCAAACTACTGCTAGGCACAATACGCACAATATAGTGCCCTATATTCACAAAGTCAGTGCTTGTCTCCTTGTTTATTATACTTTCAAAGGTTTATATATTAAGGTGATACACATTTGCACAATTGCATCAGAACAAAGGAGATTCCTATAAAAAATCTTATATAATAAAGTTTTAACATTTCCTTTATACACTCTAGACATATGCTGTCTGGCATAAATATAATGCAAACCACAAATGTGAGCCATACACATAATTTAATTTTTTTCAGTAGTCATATTTTAACAGGTAAAAGAAACTCATAAAATCAAATAATATATTGCATTTACCCAACCTGTCCAAATATTAACATTTCAATCTGTAATCAATATGAAAGTATTAAAAATATACTACATTCCTTTTTTTATGTCTGTAAAATCCAGTATGTTCTATATGCTTGCAGTCCATCTCAATTCAGACTAGACACACTGTAAATGCCCTCTCCACATGTGTCTAGTAGCTACCATATGGAATGGCATTGCTCTAGGCCAAGTTAATTCATAGAGATAATCCATTACTTAAAGAGTAGAAGTAATTCATCTGTAAAGCAATTGGATCTTATAAATTTTGGTGTGAAAAAATGGGTACATGTGAAGAAGCGTGATTATCTTTACACCTCTTTAGGTTTTTGTAAATATATTTTTATAATGTATGTTTTACCTTCATGTAGACTTGAAAGTTTATCGACTAAAAGATCAGATAAACTAAAAGGTCACTGGAGCTGTTTTGGTGAAAAGTAACTGAAAACCTAATTTTAACTAAGAGGGGAAAAGAAAAGAATGAATTGGATTGTGTAACTATGAAGTCCATGAGTAGCGTTAGATGCATAAAAGTTAAGATCCAGGAGCTCCACTCTATATGGTCTATGTTGGCTTCACTTCCAATAAGGTAGATTCTCTTTCTGTGGTAGCTCCACAGAATTCTAGATTTACGTGTACATGGTTCAAGTTCAGCAGAAAAGAACATAATCTTCCAACTATATCCCTAAAACATCCCAGCCTGATTCCTATTGGCCTAAACTGACTTCACATGACTAATTCCTGAAGAATTATTGGGGCTGACCTGGAAATTTGAGTAAATTGAAATGATTTATGATCTTAGGCCCTATGTCAAAACCTGGAACTGATGACAGAAACTGTACCACCCTGAACCAAGTGTGGACAGTGGGCATTTCTTCACAGAAAAATTGAAGAAACAGATATAAGACTGTAAAGAACAAGCAGTTGATATCTGCAGGCTGTTACCCTACAGTTCTAGAATCTCAGGGGCAGTTCTACCTCCACAGCTCCACTCTGCATCGCCCTAGTGAGGGTCTTTTTTTTTTTTTTTTTTTTTTGAGACAGAGTTTCACTCTTGTTACCCAGGCTGGAGTGCAATGGCGCGATCTCGGCTCACCGCAACCTCCGCCTCCTGGGTTCGGGCAATTCTCCTGCCTCAGCCTCCTGAGTAGCTGGGATAACAGGCACGCCCACCATGCCCAGCTAATTTTTTGTATTTTAAGTAGAGACGGGGTTTCACCATGTTGACCAGGATGGTCTTGATCTCTTGACCTCGTGATCCACCCACCTCGGCCTCTCAAAGTGCTGGGATTACAGGCGTGAGCCACCGCGCCTGGCCATGAGGGTCTTTATGATGACTCTGTCCCTGTAGCGAGGGACTGAGTTGTCCAGCATTGCCAGCCTCACAGGCAGAGACTTGCTACAGGGAAATCTAGGTGGATGTAGCCATGCCCTCACGGCTCTGGCGTTAGGCAAGCCTGCATTGTTAGTGCCACATGGACTTTGCCAAGTTTAAAAGTTCGAGCCGCACCTAGGTTCACTTGAGCTATAACCAGGGTAGCTAAGAAGCACTACACCAGAATACAGAGAGCAGAGATTTGAGGAGACCCTGGGCAGTGAGCCAAGAGGTATCTGGTGGGCCCTGGGCCTCTCTCTGTAAACCATTCTGTTCTCTGGGGTCTAGCACTCTGATCCTGTAAGGGGTGGAGCAGCCCCCAAAGATCTCTGAAATGCTTTTGGGGTCACTGTCCCATTGTCCTGATAAATAACACCTGGATTTCATCTGTTCATAATAATCTCATTAGCAAATGGTCTCTTGGCCGCACCCTTGGCTTTCTCCCCAAAATGCTTTTTTTTTTTCTTTCCATGGCCAGACTGAGAGTTTGACAGCATTGCATTCTATTTTGCTCTTAATTATAAATGTAATCTTTAAATTGTTTCGCTCCTTTCATGTTTTAGAATGCACCATTAAGGGAAGACAAGCATGATCCTGAACACTTTCCTGCTCAGAAATTTTTTCCGCTAAATATCTTGGTTCACGACACTTAAAAGCTGCCTTCCACAGAGTCCTGAGAAATGCACGTAATTGACATAAGTTCCTTGTCTCTTTCTAACAAGGGTGCCTTTCTCCTAGTCTCCAATAAGATATTCGTTATTTCCATCTAAGACCTCATGTGCATATTTCTGCTAACATTCTGTTTGCAATCACTTAAGTAATCTCTAAGAAGATTCAGGCTTTCCCTACAGCTCTCTCCTGAGCCCTCACAATATTCACCCTTAATGTTCATGACAATACAGGCTTTTTCCAGCACTCACTTCAGTCTCTACCTTTTACACAGTCTCTACCTATTACCCAGTTCCCAAGCAACGTCCACAGTTTTAAGTATTTGTGTAGCCGAATTCCACTTCTTTGATACCAGTTGCTGTCTTAGTCTGTTTGTGCTGCTATAACAGAACACCTAAGATGGGGTGATTTATAAAGAACAGAAATTTATTTTCTCAGCGTTCTGGATGCTGGGAGTCCAACATAGGACACCTGCATCTGGTGTCCGACAATGGCCTTCTTGCTGTGTCCCCAAATGGCAGACGGGAGAAGCATAAGTTAAAAAGCTAGACAAGCCTGTAATCCCAGCACTTTGGGAGGCCGAGGCAGTTGGATCACGAGGTCAAGAGATCGAGACCATCTTGGTCAACATGGTGAAACCCCGTCTCTACTAAAGATACAAAAAATCAGCTGGGCATGGTGGCGCGTGCCTGTAATCCCAGCTACTCAGGAGGCTGAGGCGGGAGAATTGCCTGAACCCAGGAGGCGGAGGTTGCGGTGAGCCGAGATCGCGCCATTGCACTCCAGCCTGGGTAACAAGAGCAAAACCCCGTCTCAAAAATAAACAAATAAATAAAAAGGCTGGACAAATACCTCATGATGCCTCTCTCAGAAAGGCCGTCGTCCCATTAAGGAGGGAGGAGCCCTACTGGCCTAATCACCTCTCAGAGGTCCCAGTTCTTACTACCATCACACTGGTAATAATCGAATCTTGAAGGAGACATAATCAAACCCTGACACTTACGGTATTTGCTTCCAGGTACCCCCATGGTTGCAGGGGGTAGTAGTAGGCAGCAGGACAAAATTTGAGGACTGGTACTGCTGTGCTGAGTCATATAACTGTTTTTTTCATGTTTGATGTGTCATCCCAAAGTTAGAGTTAGTCCTTCTGCCCAATTTCCCCTGTTCTGAACGTTAATATTAGGGGACTGCAATGGCAAATGCTGGCATTAGTTACAAATAGTTATTTTCACATTTGATTGAATTATGTTTACCCCGTGGTATTTTATTTCTTTGTTCTCCTGGATTTACTAACTTTTTACAGTAACCATAAAAAACGCTATAGCCAAAGAACAGTAAATGTTATATTTTTTTAAAGTAAGTGCATTCTAAAAACATTTTTAGTTATCCAAGAATATAGTCTTAGTTTGTAAATATTCTCTTTTAAGTCTATAATGAGCCGTGGAAGATTTTGTTTATAAAAGGAATCAAACAGGACAGAACTGCTCTGATTTTTCCTAAGCCCTTGGCTGGGTGTTCAGAAGGAAAGCTTTCATGGGTATTCTTTTCTACAGTCCCTGCCCAAGGACTGAAATCAATGAATTCAGTTGCCTAGGGTCACAACTAGCCTGCAATTACTTGAATTCTTATTTTTCCGTATTTTTATCCTAAAGCTGCACTTTTTATGTTTTGTTTGTATGGCCGATTTGACGGAAAAATCACACCCATTATTGACACTATTTCTCTAACACAGAAGTCTGCTGTAGCCTTTACTCCTCAATAAGCCAAACAACCCATTTTCCAACTGACTTTTGTTTTCTAATGCCTTTTAGCTGGAAGAAAAATAGCTGTACATGCCATCCGTTAATGGGCTTTATTAAAATAATTCTTACACAAGCATAACATTTTAGATTTTTTTAGGTGTTTTATAGGGCCAGTCTCCCTCACACAGTTGATCAAGGAAAAACTCTTTAAGATACACATTTGATTTATTTTAAACAGCAATATTCCCTCTTCCATTGCAAACTAAATTGAGTTTATAGATTCTCTGAATTAGTCTACAAAACGGGTGAGTGTTCATCCTCCACTCCTTGACAAGAAGTACTGTTCTACCTAGTTTGAGAAATACCCCATTAGAAACTATCTGTATTGACAAACATGTTAATTACATAATATGAAAACAAAAATCTTAGTTTCACATATTAGTTATTTCATTTTCTGTGATAAGAGAAGTAATTCTGGTGTCCTTGCTATTTTATCAAATTGCAAACTAGCTTAATTTGACTGAGAGAACACTGTTTCATCAAAGATAAATGTTCATTTCTTAACATTTTTTTATTTAATAGAAATATTTGTTCACTGACAAATAATTTACACATGATTAACACGGTTTTTATGGTGCTAAATTTTTATAACTGTACACTTGGCGTTTTTGTGCTGACTCACTTAATCAGCCATTTAAAGGACTTGGCATTGTGCCAGGTGGTCCCTTAAGTGCTAAAATTTTGCAGTAAAGAAAGCTTTTTTGTTCCCTGCCCACACAGGGCTTAGGGACAAGTGACAGAGAAGGATGTTGATTGTATGATTAACACAAATAATTTCACAACTAAATTTCCTGCAAAGAAAGACTCCACAGCACTATTTAAAAAGTAACAGGGGGACTAACATGAAAGTTACATTTAAGCTGAGATCATAAGAATGGGTAGGGATTGTCCAAGATGGTGAGAAGCCAAAGTATTCTTGATTAAAGGAATGGCATCAGCAAAGGGCATGGGAGAAGAAGAAGAAGAAGCATGACTTGATTGAGAAATTAAAAGGTCCCTGTAATTGAAACTCATTAAGTACTAGGAGAAATGGTGTGAAATGAAATCAGATCATACTTCCTAATGCTAAATGTCTTGCTCCCAAGATCACCTTCTGCAGTTGTATTTTTTTTTACTGACTTCTGTTTTCTCAACCTCTGAAGAATCATTAACCGCTGTACCTAACTATATAAAGCTCATATTGCCATCACACCCTCTATCACCCAAATATTCTCAGTTCTTCCCTTTCCCTTTCGTCTGACCCTGAGTGCTGTTTATCTTCCAGGGAACAAAATCCTCTGCAAAATTCAGGCCAGACACAGAGCAGGGTGAAGAAGGCTTCTGATATCCCTCCTCTTACTCTCTCAGGTTTTAGACTATACAAAGTTTTAATTCTATGTGGTTCACTCTCTCCTTATCTTCAAAAACTAATGCTATTTGTAACAGAAAAAATAAGACACATCAGAAATAGTTGATTCCTGGTGGAATCAATACACAAAGTCTCCACATGAGAAGAGTGGGATGTCAGTGAAAAATATAAGCAACTATGGATTGTAAGCATATGATTCAAAAGTCATTTGCTCAAATTCTTGGCTTCCACAAGACTAGTTATTTGGCGATATTCTGTACTGTCTAATCATTCATACCTCAGAGTAGACTTTTTGCTCACTGCTCATGATTAAACCTCCCCAGGAACCTGTTTTCTTTTCTTTTTTTTTATGATTATGTAAGTATTACTTTTTTTTTAATTTTTTTTTTTTTAATTTTTATTGCATTTTAGGTTTTGGGGTACATGTGCAGAACATGCAAGATAGTTGCATAGGTACACACGTGGCAGTGTGTTTTGCTGCCTTCTGCCCCCTCACCCATATTTGGCATTTCTCCCCATGCCATCCCTCCCCCGCTCCCCCCGCCTCCGCTGTCCCTCCCCTATTTCCCCCAATAGACCTCAGTGTGTGGTGCTCCCTTCCCTGTGTCCATGTGTTCTCATTGTTCTGTTCTCATACTCTATTCTTTCTTTCAAATCGATTATGCCATCTGATTTTACTCTTACCTCTTTGAAATCCTTCTATTCTCTGATGGACAAACTACCTATTTCTTCATCCTCTGAGAACGTTCTTACTGTCCACTGGCTTTAAGTAAAACCTAGCTCTTCACCGGGGATATAAGTTCACCTTCTCAAGTACAAACTGCTCACTTTCCACATGCCTTGCCCTGCAGGGAGAGTGACATTAGCCTCTCTTTACACTAAGATAGACAGATCCAAATTTCTCCACCGTGGTAACTAGGGAAGCGCTTTGCCTCCTTTGCGCTGTGACCTCTCATCAGGCTCCTTCAGCTATCAGCTGCTTTGCACTTTTCTCCCAGATTTCCTCACCCTAAATTCTGCAGTGATCATGGATTACTTACTACCTAGGAGGTTGTTGGATTTGACATTCCAGTCTCCAACTTCTCTACTTGCTCAGCTACATCTTTCACCGCTTCCCACTATCTAATTCCTTTAAGGAGCAGCTTCTTGGTTCATCCAATTCAAATCCCACTGTCCATAATTTTTAACCATTCTTCTATCTATGTCCCCAACTTTTTTCACTCCTCTTTCTGACAAAATCTATCTAGAAAATCTCAACCTTTGATAAACCCAGCCTCACCCAGCTTACTGGGTAGCGGTGAAAACAAATGTTTACCTGTGCAGATTAGGGCCACTCTAGCTTCATCATCTTCTAGTTCATTCATGTCTGGCCATGCTGTGATCTTTGTCTGATCTGCTTACTCGCCCACTTTCTAGGGTGATTCTTCTAAGTTCCTCTTTTACTCAAACCTCCGAGTACATCTGCTTCTCTGTTTTGTCCTGTAACTTTGATTTCTGCTTCAAAACAAAGTAAAAGCTATTAGCAAAGAACTGAAAAGCTTGCAACTCTAACTGTGTCTATGCCGATTCTTTCTTTCTTAGTCCCTCTTGAAATTAAACCTCTATGGCTCCTCCTCTCACCTGGGCTCTGCATCCATATTCCTTTCCTACATGCCCCGTGAGCTTGTCGTCAACTATCCTTGTGCCTGCATCGTCAACCCTCACAGCTAAAACATGAAAAACTTCCTTCTGTCTCATGCTCCTCACAAGCTTCTCACTCTCTCCCCCGTCCCTTTACAATAAAAAGTATTGAATACTGTGTCTTCACTCTTTTCTATCTTTACTGTCTTAAATTCTTAAAATTATTTATTTTTAAAACAGAGCAACCTTATTTTCTCCTATGACACCCAAAATTCCTTAAAACTGTTGTCTCCAAATTCACCTGATTCCCTTGCCCCAATCCAGGGGAAAATTCTTAGGTATGAATTTACTGACTATTCTTTCTTATCACAGTGGTTTCCATTGACTTCCATAACATACTACCCTGGGTGCCTTTAATTTTTGTTGTTGTTGCTGTCTTATACAATTGATTGGTCTTGAGAGAATTTTTCTTTATTCACCATGCCTTGTAAATAAAATATCTACGTGTCAATATTAAACATCACAATATTTAGTAAATAGCAATACATCCATTTTTCATTATTTTTGATATCTTTTCTCAACTTCATTTCTTTTTTCTTTAAGTTTGATTGCTTTTACTTATTTCTAGCTTCCTGTATTCAACTTGTCATGTATATTTTCAGTTGTTCTTTTTTACCTTAAGCCTATAGGTTACCCTCAATTTCCCACGTCTTAATGCATCCTCAGGCTATGGTGACTGATAAGTTAACTGATAGTAAATATTCATATTTTTAACTTTTATTTCAAGTTTAAGGGTTCAAGTGCAAATTTGTTATGCAGGTTGACTTGCGTCATGGGCATCTGTCACACAGATTAAACTACTGCCCAGATACTAAGCCTAGTACTCATTAGTTATTTTTTCCGATAGTCTCCATCCTCGCTCCTCCACCCTCCAATAAGCCCCAGTGAGTGTTGCTCCCCTCTATGTGTCCGTGTGACCTCATCATTTAGCTCCTACTTCTAAGTGAGAACATGCAGTATTTGGTTTTCTGTTCCTGTGTTAGTTTGCTAAGGATAATGGTCTCAAAAAATCACAGACACTGGTGAGGTTGTGGAGAAAAAGGAACGTTTATACACTGTTGGTGGGAGTGTAAATTAGTTCAGCCATTGTGGGAGACAGTGTGACGATTCCTCAAAGACCTAAAGACAGAAACATTCAACCCAGCAATCCCATTACTGGGATTTATATACCCAAAGGAATATAAATCATTCTATTATAAAGACACATGTATGTGTACGTTCATTGCAGCTGTTTTTTAAGTGTCACTAGTATAGGGAGAAATTAATTATTTTCATTTTTGTGGCCGAAGTTAATTTCAAATGTGTTTTTCTGTTTTCTTCCTATTTCTCTGTTCACTGCTCTTCAAATGCATCTGAAAACTATTTCTTCATCTTCTCATTTTCATTTATACTGTCTTTGAAATATTGGACTTTTGCACGTTTGTGTTTATCTGTAGATGTCCCCTGAATATATTCATTTTTGTATCTCCAATAAATATTTTAAATAAATAAAATCTTTAAAATATTCAACTCTGAAATGGTTGAAAAATATCCCTGCACACAGACTGATTGATAACACAACTGCAGTCCCTGAACTGTTATTCAAGAATTCAAATATTTAAGCATTATATTAATTTTAATTCTTACTAAAATTAAATGCTGGCACACTTGTCAAGATCAGCATAATGATTTCTTAAATATTCAAAATATGCTGCCTTAATATTTTTGGCAAAATGAATACCCTCACTTAACAATAAGCTATAGTTGAAAAGAAAAATTTGCTATAACTTTTTGAAATCATATTATACAAATACTCCTAGTCACATAAGTAGAGACTTTGATCTTTTTATTAACAGGTAAATGAAAAGTTTCAAGGCTGAGTGGCGTTAATTCTAAGTATTTTCCCACATTTTTGCCTGAACTACAAAATACAAAATTGTGATAACTTTAAACTATGGCATACAGCTCAGGAATAAAAAGAACGCATTTGGCATGTAAACTAAGGATTAGATCATTTGTCTCAAAGTGTTTTTAAGGGAAATCTCACATCATCTGAAATAATTTTTAAATACAGATTCCTAGATGGTAACTAGGCTAATATAACATAGACAGCTGGGGATGGGGGATTGATGGTGGAGGATAGGGATGGGGATTGATGGTGGAAGATAGGGATGGGGATTGATGGTGGAGGATAGGGATGGGGATTGATGGTGGAGGATAGGGATGGGG
>CM052665.1:5380626-5406281 GCA_028533165.1 Leontopithecus rosalia
TTCCATCAGGGCTTGTTCTGTTGCTGATAAGGAACTGCAATCCCCTGTAGAGGGAGAGGGGTTCTGATTTTGGGTATTCTCAGCCTTTTTAGGCTGGTTTCTTCCCTTTATTATGAATTTATCCATCTGTCGTCTTTACAATTACCGCCTTTCTAATTAGGTTTCTGAGTGGACGCCCAGTTTATTGATTCCCAGTGCTGGAATCTGAGCAACCCACTGTGCCAGCCAAAACAGCAGCGATAAGGCTGATGGTGCTCCTCTACCTGGGAATCTCTGGTCTGGCTTCCTTCTTGAGTCTGTAACAAGTGGCTCTGCCTTCCCAGAGCTCCAAGCATTAGTCAGTAGGGGAACCAAGCCCGTCCACTCTACACGAAGAGTTGCCGTGCCGAGACACTGGCAAAACCGCTGCGCTGGCCACAAGAGTCCCGCTGGCGACCCGTGGGGCTCCTCCACTGGGAATCTTCTGGTCCGTGAGTGACAAAAATTCATCTGAAAGTGTGGCGTCCTCTCGTTCTCTGGGCTTTCACTGGGAGCTACAATCCCAAGCTGTCAGCAATCAGCCATCTTGGATTCCATTGTTTAATAATAAATAAATTAATTTAAAACTATTCATTAGTTTGAAGAATAGTGTGTCTGAAAATTGGAGTTTGATGCAAACTACCTAAGAATACAGGATCAAATGTCGCAAATTGCAACTGTAACTTAAATGCTTCTCCAGGCACAAAAAAAAATTCCCAGTATAAAATATTGGAGGAAGGGATAAGATTAAGAGATACTGATGATGAGGCCGGGCTCGGTGGCTCAAGCCTATAATCCCAGCACTTTGGGAGGCTGAGGCGGGGGGATCACGAGGTCAAGAGATCAAGACCATCCTGGTCAACATGGTGAAACCCCATCTCTACTAAAAATACAAAAAATTAGCTGGGCATGGTGGTGCGCTCCTGTAATCCCAGATACTCAGGAGGCTGAGGTAGGAGAATTGCGTGAACCCAGGAGGCGGAGGTTGCGGTGAGCTGAGATCACTCCATTGCACTCCAGCCTGGGTAACAGGAGCGAAACTCCATCTCAAAAAAAAAAAAAAGAGCGAGAGAGATACTGATGATTAAACAGACCAAATCCAAAAAAAAAAAAAAGGAGTATTTCAAGAAGGGAATGGTGTAACATGTAGACTACTGAGGTTTTGCCACCAAATTCTGGAGTTTTTTTCTCACTTATCATCCTAATTTCATATCTTCTTCTTCACTGACTCATCTTACAAGTAGATATTATTTTTGGTTCTGCATTTATTCCCTCCCCCCCTTTATTTTCTGGTCCTTGTTGTTTTCCCTGAAGAAGTGATGAACTTTCCAGATTGAATTCTTATTGATATGACTCTTTGGGGCAATTGAGAATGTTTCATGTGCTCATTTTCCTTCTCCCACAGTCTGGTCTGGCAATTACTCAGACAGGAGGCTCTGAAATTATAATTACAAGAACGTCCCAGCTAGTTCTCTCTGCCTTCTTTTTCTGTCCCAATATTGGATCTACTAGGCTTATTTCTTGAAACAGTGCTTTGATCAAGACACTTTATTTTTCGGAATGCTTCTACTCCTGGCCATTACCTAATGGCACACCATAAACCAATTAACCTGGCCTTTGTGTCAGATCACAATGGGATTGTCTGTGGCCTTTCTAAGTGAATTTTTCATGATCATGCACACACACATCCTACTTCAGACAAGGTGGACTGTTCCTGAAAAGTGCTCATGGCATCTCTCATTCTAAACTTTCACCATTGTAGGAAGCCTTCCTGTGTTCTTGAGTCTGATGTGACTCCTCCTGAATCTTCTCCCACTCAATTTTTACTTTTATTTCAAGGCGTATTTTCGTTACTTTTATTTCAAGGCGTATTTGTTATTATGTGTAGTAAGTTAATGCTTTATTCCTCCTCTTGGAGTCTATGTCTATGGAAGGCAGAGATGGCTGCCTGGTATCAATATTCTCCGCATTTTCTAATACTAAGCCTGGTAAATAGTATCCTCTTAATAAAGATATATCATTTAAAGGTACTTTTTATTTTTTAAATAAGGCTAAATATTTACAAGTTATTTATTAAATAGGTTTACATAAAAGTGTATATTTTATGTAAAAATATAGTGATTTATATAAAAATACAATTATTTATATAAAATAAAGATTGTGGTAATTTAGAAAATCATCACTGAACTCCTGGAGCCAAGAAGAGCACCTGGTGTATAGTAGACATAAAATTAAAATTTATTAAGGGATTAAATGAATATGTGATTAAAATCCACTTTGGGCCGGGCATGGTGGCTCACGCCTGTAATCCAAGCACTTTGGAGGCCAAGGCAGGCGGATCACCTGAGGCCGGGAGTTCAAGACCAGCCTGACAAACATGGTGAAACCCTGTCTTAAAAAAAATTAAAAAATAAAAATAAACCCACTTTGTTCCTAGTGACTCTTTTTTATATCACTCACAATTAGTATCTTTTATTTCCAAATACATAATTCTGGCCAGTCTGATTGAAAAAAATCTAAGCATGTATGTGTGCCTTCCTGACAGATAAAATCTAAACGGCATGGAAAAAAATCAAAGGATGAGACAATTTAAAAAAAAGGTGTTTCTGTCTGTTACTATGTGGACTATTTGTTAGTATTACTAAAAATTTTAAAGATGTTGATAATCACCACCATTTCTAAATTTAATTTTAATTAAAACAGGTTTATCAAAGTGTTCAATAAAAACGTTAATTGTGAGAAGCGTATGAAGAAAGCATTTTTTAAAGTCCTCTTAAATGCTATAAGAACACTAAATTATAAGGTATACAATTTTTTATTAAAAAAATACCCATTATATGAAAGGTTTTTATGTAACATATCTGGAGACAGGTGTCTCCTGGGTGGGTGAAATCTCCTATAACTTCCAGCAGTGAACACCAGTTGGCACCATGTCACTGGGACTCTACAGATATTCTGAAGATGACCTCGTGGTTAGAAGCAGTCAGGAGAGAATTTTTTTGTTATCAACCCTTTCATGCTTTGAAATGCAACAGATTTATTAAAACTCTTAGATAGAGCCATAAAAGAACTTCATATTATTTTACTAGAGTCACAGAAAAGGAATCTAAAAATAAAATTTCCTCTCTGCTCCTGGGGTCTAGCCACTTCATGTAGCTTTGTGATTTGACATCACAAGAAATTCCAAGGGAGGCTGTGCAAGCAGGGAGGAAGCTGAGGTCAAGGAGCAGCAGGTTCTGGACCTGTGCTTGACTTACTTTGATGATCTTATTTGTTATATCAAATGGAGCAGAAAAAAAAGAGGCTCTCCAATGAGCATAAGAAGCTACTCTTGGTTTTAATTCACTCTCTTTGATTTCCCTCAGCAAAACAGATTAAAGATGGCTCTTTCTTTTCTCTTGGTGTTTCTCACTGTGGTACTCACTAGGAGAAAGAAAGAGCTGGCTTTAAAGGATTCTTTGTCCAGCATGGTCTCTTTAACTACCGAAACATCTTCCAGGATGAAGTGCTGAGGTGTTTGATGTTGGCTGAACTAGAAATCACTTTCTGTCAATCAAATGCGAACCCAGTAACTGGCAGCCTAGTTATGAAAATCAGTGAAAGTAATATAGAAAAAAAAAGCTCCACATTTAAAATTCAGTTTTGAACTACCTTACCACATTCGTTTACATAAATATTTAAGTGCCAACTGGAAGAAATCATTAAAACAACTCAAAACTGAAATGAAAAGGATTGTTATGAAGGGCTAGTCTCTTGTGCCCAGAGCACACACCTCCTGGGCTCACAATGTGTAGAGTGCAGAAGTCACAGCCCATCCACCCATCAGTTGATAATGAATGTTGTGGATGATGTTTCCAAACCAGCAATCATTGCCAGTCCACAAGAGCAAACATGTTTTAAACATATGTTTCACATGGTACAATCACTCCATAAAGAACTAGTGCATCTCATGCCATGTATGTGGTATTAATACAACCTGAGAGCTGTGCTACAGAGAGATAACACATTTCCCAGCTCATTGGAGGCTCTAATTCACCCCTTACGCCCCACAGCACTTTCCAAAGGGTGCGTTATCTGGAAGTAACACACCCTTGGCTTATGCCTTATTGCTTAATTATAATCCAAAGGCGTCAGATCCAAATAATTGCTGTCTCAATTTGCCAACACCCATTGTAGACTTTCTTACTTAAGTGAGCATTTTTTAAAATATGTTAAAGTTGTATTGACCTAGAAGAAAGAGATTTCTTTACTCCTTTTTTAAAAATAATTATCCACGATGAGAAGAGAGTACTTGGGAAGAAAAGCAGGGCATCAAGGAATTGGACATTTTTTACACTTTCTGTTTTTGATATAGTTCAGCCTCATATCTTTACCTACATTTCAGAGTTTACATTTTCTGCTATATCGAATAAGACCAGCAATGCATACTGTTAGCAAAGTAGACTTTGTTTGCCTTTTACTGGCAGATGACAAGACTGAGGACACTCAATAGGCTATACCTCTAAGATGCAATTGTCTTTCATCTTCTTTTCTATACATAGCATTTATTTGTATAGAATAAATATACATCTAACAGTATGATCCTCCCTCAATACCTCCCAAATGAGTAAAATAGTTCTTAATACCTCGGCTTATTAATATTGCTTCTCCATTTTGCCAAAAGCGGAGTTTCTCAACTGCATTCTCTACTGCAAGGAATCTTCTCTGCCCCCACCCTACCTACATCTGCCAGTTGTTAGAAGCACAGCTTTGTGTCATTTGGATTCTAAAAAAAAAAAAAAAAAAAGTCTTAGGTTGCTATTCTTCTTAGAATCAACAACTAACGTCTTTATCTAGAATTAGAAGTTCTAAACTATAGGACATAGGACCTCAATTTCCTCAAATGGCTTCCAGTGCATCACCCTCACTTACCTCATGATTAAACCAAACTCAAAAAATGTGCTGCGCTCGCCCTGTGCTTTCCAACACCTGTGCCTTTCTTGTGCTGTTTCCACTTGTATGAATTCCTCTTCCCATGGCTTTGAATCCAAATTATTTTTCTTTTCTCTATTTTTGAATTCGAGTTGTATGTATTTCTAAGATTTCTAGACTCCTATCTGATTTGTTCTCTACCTTCACACAGTCAGACTCTATTGGATGCTCATGTAAGAAAATGAAAGGAAGTAATTTAACATTTCACATGTAGTTTGAGAAGTGCTGTAATAGAGGCAGCACAGGGCCAATAGGTGTCCAAATAAGGGTTACATATCTCAACCTCTGTAGTCAAGGAAGGCTTCCTGAAGGAGGTAAACCTTGAGCAACAATTGAAGGAGAAATGAGAAGGTCTTCTCAAGTGTAGTGAACACTGTCCACTGCTAGTCCCAGATTATCTCTGTATGTGATGTCATTGGTTCTGCTCAGAAACAACACATCTTTACCTGGATTCCTTTGGCAGCTTTCCTAAAGCCACTCCAGTTGCCACCTTACAATCAAAAAGCTTTTCATGGAAGTTGATCATAATTACTTTAAGCTTCGGTTCCTGGGCCTTTTCAAGCTTCCCTACACCCACTGAAGCATTCATGCCTTAGTGGCATATGCATTTTATTTCATCTGAATGACATATCCCTGTCCTGATTTTTTGTCTAATTTTATGCATTTCCTTCTTGTACTCCACAAAGCAAAATTAGTTGATCCCTACTCTGTGTTCTTATGCAAGCTGTTTATCCTTCGATCATAACTATTCCCATTTTATAGCCAGATGGGAATATTTCTTTATGCACCTCCAGTGACTGTCAGGTTGTCATTTCATGTGTTGTCTGGCTCACAAACCATTCATTTCCACATTTTCAAACTCTGCTAAGAGAAGTCAATTCCATTATTTTTATTTTCTCTATTAATAGTGTGGCACAATAGCTAAACAGATTTTTAGATATTTAAACTCTTTATGAGTTTAAAGGGAAAAGTTATCTGACTTACACTGCAAGCTATTATGATGTCTCCAATTCTCTCTCTCTCTCTCTCTCTCACAAACACACACACATACACACACACACACACACACACACACACGCATGCATATACCACCACCACCAACAATGTTACCAACAGAGACAGTATCACCAACAGAGATAAATGCTAACAGAACATTATTTTACAGATATGGTTAAAGGCATAGGAATTAAGAACCTCATTTAAGGATACATAGCTTGTGCAAGATAAAACCAATGTACAAACTCAAGTCTGTCCTTCCCCAAGGCCATTGACCTTGCCTTACAGCACACAATATATTAAAAGTTATTTTATTAGTGTTCTATTTAATAGTATCTTTAGGGTTCTTATTGAGCCTTACTTTCCTTATTTCAAAAACATATCTGTTCTTCCTTGATGCAGACAGGAACACTTCCATGACACGCATATTATAAAAAGGAGGGGGAGGCCTATCCTTTGTGTTCTTCAACTTTATCATGAAAGTCATCATCTTATTATTAAAGAACAGTTCTATTTCTTGTAAAGTAGTCTGCTTCAAGTTTGATATGGGATGGACTTTTATCCACATTATTTAAATTTGGTTGGTAATTTCAGCCCCAACTCAAATTGTGACCTCTGTTAATAGTTAGGGTTACACAAACTCCTATGACAAGTAAACACTAAATTTCAAAGACTTGAAAGAATAGAGATTTACTTCTTGCTCACAAAGGGTGTTCATATCATCAATGGAGTAGTGAGTCTCTGTGCCACAGAACCATTTGTGCTGCTGAGTGCCTTAGGCATCAGTAGCCTTCCAACAGAAAGAATAACTGCATGAAAAAGCACAACTTATTTCTTAAAAGCCCAGGCTCAAAACTATAAAAACATTTTTGTTCACCATCCTTTGATGATAACTGCTCATGTACCCTTACCTGCATGTAAAAGGGGGCTGCAATTTTCAAATACTGAAGGTTCTGATGCTTATAAAATGCAAGAGCTTACTTCTGAGGTTAAAAAAAAGATATAAATTATTTTTTTCTTTTTATTTAAATTATTTTTTTATTAAACTTTAAGTTCTGGAGTACATGTGTAGATCATGCAGGATTGTTGCATAGGTACTCACTTAGCAAGGTAACCACCTGGCATTTCTCCCCATGTTATCCCTCCCTGACCTCCCACCCCTCTGCTGTCCCCCACTTGTCCCCCCTTGATCCCCCCAACAGACTCCAGTGTGTGATGCTCCCTTCCCTGTGTCCATAAGTCCCAATTGTTCATCACCCACCTATGAGTGAGAACATGCGGTGTTTGGGTTTCTGTTCTTGTGTCAGTTTGCTGAGAATTATGGTTTGCAGATTATTCCATGTCCCTGTAAAGTACACAAACACATCATTTTTTATGACTACATAGTATTCCATGTGCCACATTTTCCCTGTCCAGTCTATTATCAATGGGCATTTTGGTTGGTTCCAAGTCTTTGCTATTGTAAACAGTGCTGTAATGAACATTGGCATGCATGCGTCCTAATAATAGAATGATTTATAATCCTTTGGATATATACTCAGTAATGAGATTGCTGGGTCAAATGGAATTTCTATTTCTAGGTCCTTGAGGAAGTGCCACACTGTCTTCCACAATGGTTGAACTAGTTTACACTTCCACCAGCAGTGTAAAAGTGTTCCTGTTTCTCCACATCCTCTCCAGCATCTGTTGTCTCCAGATTTTTTAATGATCGTCATTCTAAACTGGTGCAGGATGGTATCTCAATGTAGTTTTGATTTGCATTTCTCTAATGACCAGTGATGATGAGTACTTTTTCATATGTTTGCTGGCCTCATATATGTCCTCTTTTGAAAAGTGTCTGTTCATATCCCTCTCCCACTTTTGGATGGGTTTGTTTGTTTTTTTTTTCTTGGAAATCTGTTTTAGTTCTTTGTAGATTCTGGATATCAGCCCTTTTTCAGATGTGTAGACTGCAAAAAGATTTTTTCCCATTCTGTTGGTTGCCGATTCACTCTAATGATTGTTTCTTTTGCTGTACAGAAGCTCTGGAGTTTAATTAGGTCCCATTTGTCTATTCTGGCTTTTGTTGCCATTGCTTTTGGTGTTTTAGTCATGAAGTCCTTGCCTATGCCTATTTCCTGAATGGTTTTGCCTAGGTTTTCTTCTAGGGCTTTTATGGTGTTACGTCTTATGTTTAAGTCTTTAATCCATCTGGCATTAATTTTAGTGTGAGGTGTCAAGAAGGGGTCCAGTTTCTGCTTTCTGCACATGGCTAGCCAGTTTTCCCAACACCATTTATTAAATAGGGAGTCCTTTCCCCATTGCTGGTTTTTGTCAGGTTTATCAAAGGTTGTATGGTTGTAAATATATTGTGTTGACTCCGAAGCCTCTGTTCTGTTCCATTGGTCCAAATCTCTGTTTTGGTACCAGTACCATGCTGTTTTGATTACTGTAGCCTTGTAGTATAGTTTGGCTTCATTCCAGGGCTGCAAAGCTGGTTCAACATATACAAGTCTATAAATACAATCCACCACATAAATAGAACCAAGGAAAAAAACCACATGATTATCTCAATAGATGCAGAGAATGCCTTTGACAAAATTCAACAGCCTTTATGCTAAAAACTCTCAATAAACTAGATACCAATGGAACATATCTCAAAACAACAAAAGCTATTTATGACAAATCTACACTATCTATGTAAATAGATATCTATGTAAATAGATAGTGTGGATTTGTCATAATAAAAATAAAAGCTATTTATGACAAATCTACAATATCATACTGAATGGGCAAAAACTGGAGGATTCTCTTTTAAATCTGACACTAGACAGTGATGCCCTCTCTCATCACTCCTATTCAATATGGTATTGGAAGTTATAGCCAGAGCAATTAGGTAAGAAAAAAAGGGGGGGTATTCAATTAGGAAAAGAGGAAGTCAAAAGGTCTCTATTGGCAGATGACATGATTGTATATTTAGAAGACCGTGTCATCTCAGCCCCAAATCTCCTTAAATTGATAAGAAACTTCAGCAGTCTCAGGATACAAAATCAATGTGCAAAAATCACAAGCATTTCTTTACACCAATAACAGACTAACAGAGAGCCAAATCATGAGCAAACTCCCATTCACAATTGCTACAAAGAAAACAAAATAACTAGGAATACAACTAACGAAAAACGTAAAGGACTTCTTCATGGAGAACTAACAACCACTGCTCAAGGAAATAAGAGAGGACACAAACAGATGGAGAAACATTCCATGCTCATGGTGAGGAAGAATCAATATTGTGAAAATGGCCATACTGCCCTAAGTAATTTATAGATTCAATACTATCCCCAACAAGCTACCAATGATCTTCTTCAAAGAACTAGAAGAAACCACCTTAAATTTCATATGGAACCAAAAGAGAGCCCACATAGCCAAGACAATCCTAAGCAAAAAGAACAAATCCAGAGGCATCATGCTACCTGATTTCAAACTATACTACAAGACATAAATTATCAATACAAAATGAGATATAAGGCTTTGGAAGAGGCTTTGGCAGTGAGGGACCTTAAGGCTTAAGCCTTACTAGTGTAACAGCTAGTCAGCCTCTAGAGACTAAAAAAAAATTAAAATGTAGCCTGTGACTTGGCAGCTACCACCCAGTGATAACCCCTCTATGAAAGGAGAGAACAAGTACTTGGTTATTATGTTTGTTATACGACAGTCATTTATCTCTGTCTTACAAATTAAGCGACAATCCCTAGCAAGATAAGATATGATATCAAATATCTGTTATTATCTATTATTTTATTTAAAAAATCTAATAATGTAAGAAGTTCTAAACAACGATAATCAAGATTTTAGAATTTCCTAAAGCTAATTGAGTTCTAGTCAATCTAATTTCATAATATAAAATAAATTACCTAAACAGTGTCAATGTTTTATTATTTATTTGATGCTAACATTATTTTGAGAGCTCAGAACTTTCTCTGACATATATTCTAAAAAAAAGATTGGATGCTGAACTTTAGTCATAACCATTATGTCCAAGCAACTACACTGCACTGTCACGTAAATGTATGCTCAGTAAATATTACACATTATTCATTGTAGCCTGTTTGCATTAATACTTTCTTAAGGGGTGTATGTGTGTGTGTAAGACTTAAGATATTTCAAATAGTAATTTTGCTGCAGTGACACAAGTATTTGAATTACGTAAATCAGTTTGGACTGGAGAGTGGAAAAAGCCCAGCTTTCCCCTCTGGCTCTGCTTTTCCTTGTGGTGAAATGTTACTTAGCTGCCATCTGTCTGTAAAATGGGAATGTTAATACTTACCCTGTTCACTTGAAAGGTTTCTATACGGACCAAACACATGGCTGCATAAAAAAGCATTTAGTGTCGATAAAGTGCTCAACAGATATAATAGATCACTGGTTATGATAGTCATGACCATAAAAATGATAAAATACTGATTTCGTTAGGCAGATTACATACAGAATGTACAAGTCAGATATGTATGTGAAAGTTCCTCACTCACTAATTGGAGATTTTGAACAAGATAAATAATTTTTCCATGCCTCAGACTTCTCTTTAAGAGGATCATTATATATTAAACTATCTGCCCCAGAGAGATGATATGAGGATTAAAGAAACATACATAAAATGTATCTGTATATTCATCAGATCAGAAACCTATTTTGAATACAAATTTGTTTTCTTTCAAAATCACCTAATTTTTTTAAAGACAGCTAAAATACAAATTTTATAATGCTAACTCAATCTACACATCTACTTTAAACCAGTTCTCATTTTCTTCTAAAGTTGATTAGTTGCTAAGTTCATCCCTAGCTATATTTCTTTGGGAGGATGACTACAATTTGGAATGTGCCTAGTTATATAATGAAGAATGTGGATTCTGTGGTTTTTGAGTGTGAGTGAAGTGAATACAACTTCAAAGTATCCAATTACTAGTCCCATGTAAATATATCTCTGTGTATATCCATTTCTTCTGGTTTCTGAAGCACTGGTTTTTTAAAACAATGCTTTCTCTGTCAAATCTCACAGTGTTTTTAGGTTGCATTATAAATTCCATAATTGTTTTGGAGGTATGTCAATAATAGCCAAGACAATTATTCCACCAGTAAAAATGCCTGAATGATATTATTTTATGAATTATTAATTCAGAGTCTTCATGTTGCATTTGTGGTACAGCAGAGTTACATAGGAGAGTATGTTATAATCTTGTTCCCATATTTACAAGTAGAAACAACTGAGAAGAAATTAGACTTAAACAAAATTTAAGTTATGGTTCCAGAAAAAGCTGTAACTTCTTCATTTTGTTTTTATTTATATATTGATATTTTATTAAACACTTACAAATATACATTGTAGTTAATTTGATTTATATTCTGAAATGCATTGTGAAATGCATTTTGAAATGCAATTCAGAACTCAAACTATTGATTGCTTGTTTTATAGTCTTGTCTTTTAAATTACTTTCTAAAAGGTACATTTCATCATTAGTCATACCCATCAAACAAACCTAAATGTTCTGCGCATGTACCCCAGAACTGGGGTAAATGTAAAGGCATTTCACTGTGTATTTTTATCTATAAAACGTTTTACACCATTTAAAATTTGAATCAAGTTCATAGATCTATCTCTTCTATTGTTTCCTCATTGTACAATCATGAGAATAACACCTGGTTGTTTTTTTTTTTTCAGTATACTCTTAAGGATTACTTGACATAACACTCTTAGCATAGGGAAGAGAAAAGTCAATGTTCTATAACTTTTTTTTTCAGTGTGGTGTGGTGTGATGTGATGTAGTGTGGTGTGGTATGGTGTGGTGTGGTGTGGTGTGATGTGGTGTGGTGTGGTGTGGTGTGGTGTGGTGTGGTGTGGTGTGGTATGATGTGGTGCGGTGTGGTGTGGTATGATGTGGTGCGGTGTGGTGTGATGTGGTGTGGTGTGGTGTGGTGTGATGTGGTGTGGTGTGATGTGATGTGGTGTGATGTGATGTGGTGTGGTGCGGTGCGATGTGGTGTGGTGTGGTGTGGTGTGATGTGATGTGATGTGGTGTGGTGTGGTGTGGTGTGGTGTGGTGTGGTGTGGTGTGGTGTGATGTGGTGTGGTGTGGTGTGGGGGGCAGGGTCTGGCTCTGTTGCCCTGGCTGGAGTGCAGTGGAATGATCTTGGCTCACTGAAACCTCCACCTCCCAGGCTCAATCAATTCTTGTGCCTCAGCCTCCAGAGTAGCTGAGATTATAGGCGCCCAACACCACGCCCAGCTAATTTTTGTATTTTTTGTAAAGATGAAGTTTCACCGTGTTGGCCAGGCTGATCTGGAACCCCTAGGCTCAAGGGATCCACCTGCCTCAGCCTTCCAAAGTGGTGGGATTAGATGTGTGAACCACTGTGTCCAGCCTATTTTTAAATAATTATCAGTACTGTTGTAATTTAAAATTTCATATGAAGTAAGTACAACAGAAATTTTATTTTAGGAGAACCTAAGAACTAAATAAAGAATGTGGTTGCAGCAAACCTTAATTCGTCTTGTCTTTTCTGTGTTCTTTCCACAATAGAAAGTACTAATCTTTGATGTCATAACATATAGTAAGAACTCTGTTCAGTGCTTTACTATCTTAGTTCATTTAATGCTTTTGCGAGATTGTGAGAAGGTATGATGCCTATGGAATAGATCTGAAAACGGTAGTACAGACCAATTGGTAACAAAAAGAGACAGTTCTTAGTGATAAAAATAATCAGACAAATGTTTTGTAACAATTAACTATCCACTTAACAAATGGTAAAGAATGGATTTGCACTCATGGGCACCTAATTTTAATGTTCTACATACTTGCTCCCCTTTTACTATAGCATAACTATAGCTATTTCTTCCTTTCTTTTTTTTTTTTTTTTTTTTTTTTGAGATGGAGTTTCACTCTCGTTACCCAGGCTGGAGTGCAATGGTGCGATCTCGGCTCACCGCAACCTCCACCTCCTGGGTTCAGGCAATTCTCCTGCCTCAGCCTCCTGAGTAGCTGGGACTACAGGCATGCACCACCATGCCCAGCTAATTTTTTGTATCTTTAGTAGAGACGGGTTTCACCATGTTGATCAGGATGGTCTTGATCTCTTGACCGAGTGATCCACCCACCTCAGCCTCCCAAAGTGCTGGGATTACAGGTGTGAGCCACCGTGCCCGGCCAGCTATTTCTTATATGCCCTTCATGTAACTGTCGATGATGTCTTCATGTCATCTTTTTATATGAGCAACATTAATAAATTCTAATTTCTTGGTAGGCAGGTTTCATTTCATGTGTTTTCATATGCAACAAAGAATTTAACAAAGTGATATAAACATACTTGCAGAAGAATATGTAAATGATAATCAAATAAATGAAAATATCCTAAATTTGCAATGGGGGATAAGGTAGGAATACATTTTTCATCTTTGTCTTTGATGTTTAAATATTTCTCTAATCATTATGGCTGGTAGTGACAAGACCTTGACAGACCATTAAATTTGGGAGTCCCAGGTGATTCTAGTTAACCAGCTTCCTCAGGGTCAGCTTTTTCTCTTCAGTCTGATTCCCATTAAAGGCAACTCTTAGGCACCGTCTGATACTCAAACAGTTTATTCTGGCCAGGATCTTACAAGATAGATAAAGTGACCTGGGCCAGATCCAGTCAGGGCTCAGATGACTGACTAACTGAGAGGGTCTCCCTCTGGAGACCGTTCTGAGAGTCTGAAGGATTCTTTCCTCTCTTCTACATCTGTGTTCAGTCCAGGTCGGTTACTAGTTGCTTCTTTGATAAAGGGACTGTAGCTTTTCTTGTTAGGGTAGAATTCGTTATAAGGTTCATGAAAGTTACATATATGCTGAGGTGGTCTTGTCTCTAGGGCAACCAGAGTTTTTAGATCCCACTGTTAGACTCTGTAATCCCCAGTCCAGTTTGTATCATACTGCTAAGTGACACTTAATGAAGGCTCTGCAAATTGTTCGTGTGGGCCTTATGACTATTGTTAATCTTACAGCTACAATATGTTTCATATATTACTATATTGATTTCAATAGAAACCACACATGATTAAGCCTTGTTAGGCAACAAATACTTTGAGTGAGCCATATTTACATTTACCCTCTTCAGAGACAAAACAAATGATTGAGAGTCCATGTATCCCAAATAAATATGTATGGCAATAGCCGAAAGACAACTTTGACTCAGGATGTTTTGCAGTTTTCTGAATAAGAAATATATATATACATATATATGCATATATATACACACATATATGTGTGTGTCTGTATAGATATACACAGACACACACATATATATATATATCACCCTAATTTAAGCAGAAAAATACAATAATGCCTGCAATTACAATAATGTGTACAAGTCAGTTTCTTGATGTTAATGTCCGATATTTTTCTAAAAATACACTAACTACGTTTGGTTTATTAACATCCAGTCTGGCTTTTTCTTCTAGTTTAAGCAGACTTTCCATTTAATCCCATGCTGTTGTTCCTCTTTACTTCTGCTAAAGTTGATCGATTTCTTAATCAGTAAACTTTCTTAGCCTTATAGAGAGTCTGAGATATGGCTAATCTAATTCTCAAAGTTTGTTTCAAATATCAAGTCTTTAATGATGCTTTCTTTAGAGGCTTCCTTCTGTTGATAAATTGCAAAATGCCTACTGTTATTAACAACAAGGGCTCCCCGCTCTGTATCCTGATTACTCCTAGTAAGACCTTTATGCCTTCCTTCCACGTTCTGTCTGAATTCTGCTGTTTTCTGGAGCTACATTGCTTCCTTTAGTGAAAAACTTACTCTCTAATTCAGATCAGACCAGCAAATGAATTTCCACTCATTGAGCAGAAACATGAGTTTCCAACAACGTACTTCTTCCTTTCTAAAGCATAAAGGTTTGGAGTGCATTTTTGTTTAATGATGTAATGCCTAAGTTTATGCTGGTTACTGCTGAAACACTGAAGTCATGCAAACATTCCTTAACTAGAGCATTTTAGACCATTGGGGGTCCAGAATTTGCTCCCCTCCTCAGCTCTGTCAGTTGATGTGATTCTGTGTCAGTCTTATACCGGGAAACTTACAGGAACAATTTGTCAGTAAATGATAGCGACCTTCGTGAAAGGTATTAAAATGTGACTAACTTGGGAATAGCTTATTATCCATAAATATAAGCATTAGGTTTTGGCAAAATAGGACCTTCAAAGATAAGGCAAACTGTACCATTTGTGAATTAATCTTTCTAATCCGTAACATACTATAAGAAATACATAAAAAATATCTCTCCATTATTACTTTGGAAAATAAAAAGGTCTGTTAATATGACTTAATTTGTGAGTAGGTTGAAATTTCTCCTTTGCTAAAGCATCAACTCTTTTCAGTTTAGCTGCATTGGGAATCTCTATTGAGGAGTTATCCCTCGTTTTCTCCTTTTTCATTGGTGGGCAAGCTGTCAAGTCATGTGTGGCGTCATTATACCACAATACCTAGACTTTGGATTTTGCATGTGTTGACTAATATTCAAAATGATGACACAATTGTAGTTTTTCTACTCTTTAGAAGAAAGTAAAAACTAAGCAAAGGTACAATACTTTTGCCAATTATTGGGACTGATTCATTATACTTTTCTGTAGGAAATTATTTCGACTATTTTGTTTCTTTGCATACGAACTATTAAAATAATAACACCATCTGGACAGTTAACCGAAATGGAACTAAAGTGCTGAGTGAATGAAATTATGTGACTGTGCCCTAAATAATTTATGCTCAAGTACAGCAAAGAAAGTTTCAAAGTGTGCTCCTGTGCTCCATCACAACATTATACCAATTTTTCAGAACCATTTGAAAAGTATTATTCTGTGGAAAAATTTAAGTATCCCTTTTTCTAAAACACATATCTGAATTGTTTTTACTACATCAGTTGCTTCTCATGGAAACTTAAAGAAACAAAACATGCCTCTACGAACATCAGAAATTATGTAATGGTATCCCTTCATTTGATGTGAAAACTCAGAAAGATCACTGGTGTCTCCAGCCTCAGGTCCTTGGCACTTACTGTTCTCTCTGCGTGGAACATTCTTCCCCTTCTCTCTGTGTAAATCTTGACTCTGACTCTTTCAAATCTTGGCTTAAATGTCATCTGTCAGAAAGTTCAACTAGGACCACTGTATTAAAATAGTACCATTTTTTTATTCATTCCATCTATCTCTCTATACTATCGCCCTGCCTTTTTGTCTTCTTTGAAGTTCATTCCACTTGATATTTATGTACTTTTCTGTCTATTCATTCATTTTCTGTCTCCCTCTATTAAAATGTTAATTCTGTCAAAAAAATTGCAGTTCTGTGTTTTCAGTGCCTAAAATACAACCTGGCTAGTAGTAAAACCTCAACAGATGTTTGTTATTACTAAATAAGTGAACAAATGTATAAATGAATGAACGAATTGAAAAAATCTTAATTATATACACCATGTTTTATGAGAGCGTCTCAGGATAAGTTGATGGTCCTTTTTAATTTACCAACTTCATGGCATGGCTCACTTCCCTCCCTACTCTATACACACATAAAACCATCAATTATTTCTAATTTATTAACTTATCCAGTGTTTGTAGCCTCGGTGTTCCTACCATTCTCTCATTATGGAATACTTTCCCTAACATTCCCCACCCAATTCCAACTACAGGCATTCTGATCATCTTTCCAAGCTCAGACTAAACAATACTTTCTTCACAAAGCTATTTTTCTAGTAATGGTGAACTAATTATAATCTTTCCCATCTGCTGCCACTGCTTTATTTCTGCTATAATTCTTACTTATTCTTGTTTCTGTCTGTCCCCAGGCAGATCCTAGAATTTAAACTCTTGATTAGTAAAGAAATTAATTTATCTGTCAATACCGTGAGGTACACAACACAATGCATTGCCTGTTTAAGTTACTTAAAATATTTTGTGGTAGAAAAGAAAGAATAAATTAATCTAATTCAATGCTTTTAGTAAATGTCCACAATAATATTGAGGCTTAGAGAGACTGATGCTGAATGCATCACAATTCTATTTAATTAATTCAATCTACCTTTGAAAAACATGAAGTCAATTTAGTTGATCAGCTTATGTAGAATAAAATAATCAGCAAAACTGTCTCTTCCCTCCAAAAAATATCTATCTATATATGAATTTGAGGAAAGTATGTCTATAGACTGAATAGGGACTATGCTAAAAAGCAAAATAAAAATCTATGCAATCTGCAGAATTGACAGCCAGATGTTTCTGTATCTATAGTAATTCATGTGTGTTAGAAAATGTTGAAGCTATTACGTGTAGTACTTAGTTTGCCATTGCATTTGTTCAAAAACAGACAATATCTGAGAGAAGAATACATTTTGACTGTATGTCTAATATATATATATCTATATATCCACACACATTGTATTTTTTAGCCTGGTGATAATAAAACTTCATGAAAAAAGCTGCGATAGTGCTCTTTCCATCCAGGCCTTCCAGGTTTCTAAAGATGCTTCCTGATGGGTGGGCAGCCAATAAGTATCAGCACTGCCAACATCCTGACAAAGCATCTGATCCTGCTCTTTATGGCCATTTCTTAACATTAGTGGGAAGCAGCACATATTGACACTGAAATCTATTCAAAAGCGAGGTTCCTGACAACTGAACTTCAAGAAGGCAGAGACTTAAAAAATGCACATAGACACATTGTGTTGACAGCAGGCGCTATTGACTTTTCCCGCTGTACAATCCCACGCCAAGGGCTCAGTAAAGGCACAGAAGCCCGAGGGAGAAAAGTAGCTGGTTTTTCTTAAAAACTACCTGCTGTCAGTTAGTTTGGCATCATTTGGGACAGCAGGTGCTCCATGGATAAAACGAGAGATTGTTAGAGATATTTTTCTTTTCTTTTTCTGTTTTGTGACGACTCATTGGTGGTAGGACCTAGTTGTGATGAAAGTTCAGTTTACCCTGACAGCATAGCTTTTTCTCCAGTCTATTAACCCAATCGCTGGCCTGTGACAGATTAAGGAGAGGGAAAACATAGAAATTTGACTTTTCCTGTCTCCGGGTTTTTTTTTTTTTTTTTGAACACACAAGCTATAGCTGGATAGAGATAAACCACGCCTGCATTTCAAACACAACTTTCCAAAACCAATTACAGTGCAAGTGCGTTTTTTTTTTGTTGTTGTGTTTTTAAAATCTGTCCCTTTTGACATCTCTGATCTACAGGAAGATTATACTTTGTACGATGTTACCAAGTCATATTTTCTGAGGTGAATGAACTGATTGTAAGGTCACTAGATTGAATGCAAGTAACTCTGTGTTATAGGATTGGTCATAATTTACCAACAGGAAATACTAACAGTGTTCAATGTCAAATTTTCAAAACTAGAATTCCTATTCGGTGATGCTAACATAAGGCTGCTTTGTGTCTGATTAAGTACTAGAAATTATGGCTGTCTATGGAGAGGTCACACAGAAGTCTATGGAAGATGCTAAAGCTGGAGGAATCTCAAACGTTAGAGGAGACAGTGGGCAGACCATAGATGTGTTTGATAACTGCATTTGAACATTACAGATCAAAAAATAAAACAGATGACGGAGGGCATTTGCTTTGAGCCATGAATTATAAGTCAAAGCTGTCACAATTACAACTCAAGAAAGGAGAAAAAAACTTTAAAACACTCTTGTAAGAAGCTGATTAACAAGGAGGAAGAAAGCAAGGAGCCATATGCAACAAGCACAATTTTAGAAATTCAATTTACAATCAAACTTTTATTTATTTAATTAGGTTCACACATGAATATGTAATTAGAATGAAAAATAATTTGCTGTAAGTTATTAAACGTAAAACTGATGGATACTACAAATAAAATTAAAATAAACATAGCACAATATTCTGAACACTTAATTTCCTGATTCTTTTTTCTATGTTGTTGGATTACATAGTCCTTGTTTAGCCTCCCCGTGACAATGATTTTCATAATATCTGTTTCTACAGAGAGAATAGAAAACTAGTTCAGACATTCCTCTAACAGAGTTGATCAAAACTTGTTCTTTAGAATCAATAGTTTAGGAAAGATTCCTTCCGCTTCACAGCTCATTGTTAATGACATGCCAAGACTTGATCTGGCCTGGTGGCATGCATAAAACATGCGGCTTCACACACAGGCGTCTTCAGCATTTGTCTTCCTGCTGCAAGGTTGTGCTCTGCAAACAGAAGTCCTGCATAATCCCCAGCCTAAGAGAAAGCAAGTGTCTGGTGCACTTTTAATTCTTTGTAATCATAATTAGAAATATTCCTCAGGAACGTTTAATGCTAATATTAAATGTTATTAAATGATTATGTAATTAATATTAGTCAAATATTCCTGAAGAATATGCCCCACAGGAAAATGCCTTTGACCAGGCATTTATAAGTACAAAATTCTTCACCAAATTGTCCAATAATGGGAAGAAATTTAAAAAATGTATCTGGATACACAGTAGGTTTATGTATTTATGGGGTGACATATTTTGATACAGGCATACAATGTGTAAAATCACATCGGGGCAAGTGGAGTATCCATTGTCTCAAGCATTTGTTCTTTCTTTGTGAATACAAACAATTCAATTGTACTCTTGAGTTATTTTAGTGTTTTATTTACTATATAGTTTTGAGATAGAGTCTCACTCTGTCACCCAGGCTGGAGTGCACTGGCAGTCTCAGCTCACTGGTACTTCCGCCTCCTGGGCTCAAGCGATTCTCACGTCTCAGCCTCCTGAGTAGCTGGAACTACACATGTGCACCACCATGCCCACCTAATTGTTTTTTGTATTGTTTTGTTTTTTATTGAGATGGAAGTTCACTTTTGTCACCCAGGCTGCAGTGCAGTGGCACAATCTCGGCTCACTGCAACCTCCTGGGTTCAAGAGATTCTCCTTTCTCAGCCTCCCAATTGGGTGGGATTATAGGCCCTGGCCACCACGCCCATCTAATTTTTTTTTTTTTTTTTTTAGTAGAGACAGGGTTTTACCATGTCAGCCAGACTGGTCTCAAGCTACTGGTCTCAAGAGATCCACTCACCTTGGCCTCCCAAAGTGCTGGGATTACAGGCATGAGCCACTATACCCGCTGTCTTTAGTTATTTTTTAAATGCACAAAATTCATTGTTGACGGGACTAATGCTTTTGCACTATCAAATACTAGATCTTATTCATTCTAACTATATTTTTGTATCTACGAACCATCTTCATGTACCCTCCTACCCCCACCTACCCTTCCCAACCTCTAATAATCATGCTTCTTCTCTGTCTCCTTGAGTTCTCTTGCTTTCATTTTTAGCTCCCACAGATAAGTGAGAACAGGCGAAGTTTGTCTTTCTGTGCCTGGCTGAGCTTATTTAACATAATGTCCTCCAGTTCCATTCATGTTGTTGCAAATGACAGGATCTCATTCTTATTTGTGGCTGAATAGTGCTCCATTGTTACATGAATCACATTTTCTTTATCCACCTAGGTTGCTTCCAATCTAGGCTATTGTGAGCAGTGCTGTAATAAACGTGTCTTTCTATACTCATTTCCTTTCTTCCGGGTCTATATCTAGCAGCGAGATTGCTAGATTATATGATAGCTCTATTTTTTAGTTCTTTGAGGCGCCTTAGTTTTGCTTTCCATAGTAATTGCACTAATTAACATTCCCACCAACAGTGTACAAGTTTTCTCTTTTCTCCATATCATCACCAGTATTTGTTATTACTTGTCTTTTAAATAAAAGCTCTTTTAACGGGGTGAGAGGATATCTCATTGTAGTTTGGATTTGTATTTCTCTGATGATCACTGATGTTCAACACCTTTTTATATGCCTGTTTGCCATTTGTATGTTTTTGTTGAAAATGTCTATTAAAATTTTTGCTAATTTTTAATCCAGTTTTTACCTTCCTCCCATTTTTTTGTGTTCCTTTATGTCCGGGTTATTAATCCTTTGTCAAATGGATAGTTTAAAAACATTTTTTCCTATTTTATAGGTTGTCTCTTGGCTTTGTTGATTGTTTCCTTTACTGTCCAGAAGCTTTTTAAATTACCATGATCCCATTCATCCGTTTTTGCTTTGGTTCCCTGGGCTTATGGAGTATTACTCAAGAAATCTTTGCCAAGACTTCTTAGTTTGAGGTTTTAGGTTTAAGTTTTTAATCCATTTTGATTTGATTTTTGTGTATGGTGAGAAATAGGGGGTCTCATTGTTCTGCATATGAATATCCACTTTTCCCAGATCCATTTATTGAAGAGACTGTCCTTTCCCCAGTGTATATTCTTGGCAATTTTGTCAAAAATGAGTTCACTGTAGATGTAAGAATTTGTTTTTGCATTCTTTATCCTATTCATTAGTCTGTATGTATTATTGTATACCAGTACCATACTGCTTTAGTTACTATAGCTCCACAGTATAATTTGAAGTCAGGTAATTTGATTCCTCCTTTTTGTCCTTTTTGCCCAGTGTGGCTTTGGCTATTTTGGGTCTTTTCGGGTTTCATATAAATTTTCAGATTTTTTTTTATTCCTGTAAAGAATGCAATTGATATTTTAACAGGGGTTGCATTGAACTTGTAGATTGCTTTGGGTATTATGGTCATTTTGACAACATTAATTTTTCAAATCCATAAACATGGAATACTTTCTCATTTTTTGTATCATCTTCAATTATCAACCAATGTTTTATAGTTTTCATTGTAGAGAACTTTCACTTCTTCGATTAAGTTTATTTCTAAGCATTTATTTCATTGGTAGCTGTTATAAAAGGGATTAATTTCTTGGTTTCTTTTTTGGGTTGTTTGCTGTTGCCATATAGAAATGCTAGATTTTTCTATGTTGATTTTGTATCCTGCAACTTTAGTGAATTTGTTTTTAGTTCTAATAGTTTTCTGGTGACATCTTTAAGTTTTTCCAAAGATATGATTATATCATCTGCAAACAAGGATAATTTGACTTCTTCCTTTACAACCTGGATGCCCTTTATTTCTTTCTCTTTTCTGATTGCCATAGCTAGGACTTCTAATACTCTGGTGAAAGTGGACATTCTTGTGTTCCAGATTTAGAGAAAAGGCTTTCAGTTTTTCTCCATTTAGTATGATACTAGCTGTGGATCTGTCATATATGGTTTTTATTGTGTTGAGGTATGTTCCTTCTCTACCTAGTTTTCTGAGGCTTTTATCCTGAAGAAATGTTGAGTTTTATCAAATGCTTTTTCAGCATCAATTGAAATGAGCATATGGTTTTTATCCTTAACTCTGTTAATATGATGTATCACATTGATGGATTTGTATCCATCATGTATCCATTGTGTTGAACCATCCTTGCATCCCTGGGATAAATCCCACTTGATCATAAAGAATGATATTTTTAATGTGTTGTTGAATTTGGCTTGCTAATATTTTGTTTATGGTTTTGCATAAGAGTTCCTCAGGCATGCTGGCCTATAGTTTTCTGTTTTTGATGTGTCTTCATCTGGTTTGGAGATCAGGGTAACACTCACCTTGTAGAATCAGTTTGGAAATATTCCCTCCTCCTCTATTTATTGGAATAGTTTCAGTGAGGTTGGCATTATTACAGTTCTTCTTTAAATATTAGGTGAAAATCAGGAGTGAAACCACTGTGTTATGTGCTTATCTTTGCTGGAAGACTTTTGTTAGCTTCAATCTCTTTACTTGTTACTGTCTGTTCAGATTTTTTATTTGTTCATGGCTCAGTCTTGGTAGACTGTATGTGTACAGGAATGTATCTATTTCTTCTAGGTTTTCCAATTTATTGGCATAAAGTGGCTCATAGTAGCCTTTAATGATCTTTCCATTTCTATTTTATCAGTAACAATGTTTTCTTTTTCATCTCTGATTTTGTTTATTTGAGTTTTATCTCTTTTTATCTCAGTTAGTTTAGCTAAAGGATAGTCATTTATAATTTCAAGACTCCAACTTTTCGTTGTTTGGATCTTTTGTATCTTTTTCTTTTAGTTTCATTTATTTCTACTCTGATAATTCTTTTCTTCTACTAATTTTTGGGTTTTGTTTACTCTTGCTATTATAGTACTTTAAGATGAATCATTAAGTTATTTTTACTTTTTTGATGTAAATCCTATTGCTATAAACTTTCCTCTTATACAGATTTCACTATTTTTATTTTCATGTGCTTCAATTTTAAAAAATTTTCTTAATTTCTTCATTGATCCACTGATCATTCAAGTGCATATTGTTTAATTTTCACGTCTTTGCCTAGTTTCCAAAGTTGCTTGTTACTGATTTCTAGTTTTATTCTATTGTGGTTAGAATATACTTGATATAATTTCATTTCTTTTGAAGATTTCAAGACCTGTTTTGTGGCATAACATATGGTCTATCCTGGAGAATGACCTATGAGCTAAAAAGAAGAATGTGTATTTTGCAGCTGCTGGATGAAATGGTCTCGAAATATCTGTTAGTTCCATTTGGTCTACACTGCAGTTTAAATCCAATGTTTCTTTTTTTGATTCTCTGTCTGGATGATGTTTAAAAGTGGGGTTTTGAAGTCTCCCGCTGTTATTATATAATGCGTATCTCACTGTTTAGTTTTTTGTTGTTGTTTTGTTGTTTTGTTTTGTTTTGTTTTGTTTTGTTTTGTTTTTTTGAGACGGAGTTTTGCTCTTGTTACCCAGGCTGGAGTGCAATGGCGCGATCTCGGCTCACCACAACCTCCGCCTCCTGGGTTCAGGCAATTCTCCTGCCTCAGCCTCCCGAGTAGCTGGGATTACAGGCACGCGCCACTGGGCCCAGCCAATTTTTTGTATCTTTAGTAGAGACGGGGTTTCACCATGTTGACCAGGATGGTCTCGATCTGTTGACCTCGTGATCCACCCACCTGGGCCTCCCAAAGTGCTGGGATTACAGGCGTGAGCCACCACGCCCGGCCTCACTGTTTAGTTCTAATGATATTTTCTTTATATTACTGGGTGATCCAATGTTAGATGCATATATATTTACAATTGTTACATCCTCTTGCTGAATTGATCTTTTTAGTATTATATAATGACCCTCTTTGTCTCTTTTTATAGTTTTTGTCCTGAAATTTATTTTACCTTGTATAAATAGAGCTATTTCTGCTGTTTTTTGGTTTCCATTTGACTAGAATATCTTTTTCCTTTCCTTTGTTTTTAGTCTGTGTCTCTTCACAGGTGAAATGTGTTTCTTGTATGCAACATACTGTTCAGTCTTGTTTATTCATTCAGCTACTCTATGCCTTTTGATCAGAGAGCTTTGTCTATTTACATTTATGTTACTATTAATATGTAGGGACTTATTCCTGTCATTTTGTTATTTGTTTTCTGGTTGTTTAGTGGTCTTCTCTTCCTTCTCTCCTTACTTCCTGTCTAAGTGGAAGAATTTTTAACAGGCTAATTTCTGTTTCTGTGTATGTGCTGGTAATGTAGAGGTGGCAGGCTGAGTAATTCGCTTGAGTTCCAGACTAGTAGACTCCAAGGTCAAGGTAAGTAATTTGTCCTTATTATAGCAGTAGTAGACTGATTAAAAGGCTGTTCATTTTTTTATCTGTATGCTTTTAAACAGCTTTATTGAAATATAATTTATATACAATATAGCACACCCATGTGAAGTTTACAATTTCTTGGAATTTTTAGTACATTTAAATTGTGCAATCATCACCACAATTTGGTTTGAAAATATAATATCCTCCGAAAAAATCCTTACCTTTTAGGAATCACTCTTAACTTCCCTGCTCCCAGCCACTGACAATCACTATTCTAACTTGCGTATGTCTATTCCAAACATTTCATACAAATAAAGTAATATTATATTATTCTTTTGTGTCTAGCTTCTTTCACTTACAATAATGTTTTCAGGGTCCATTCATGTTGCACTTCATTCTTTTTTATTGCTGAATAATATTCCATTATATGGATATATTCTGTTTCATGTGTCTATTCACAATGGAAGGATGTTTGCAGAGTTTTCACTTTATGGCTATTATAAATTTTGTGTAGACATGTTTTTCAGTCATCTTATGTAACTTTTAAGAAGCTGAAAGTCTAGCTGATATGGAAACTTCATATTTAACATTTTAGGGAATTGCCAGATTGTTTTCCAAAGTAGTTAGACCGTTTTACCTTCTCACCAACAGAACATGAGGTTTACAATTTCTCCACATTCTCCTTGAATGTTTTATTACCCGTATTTTTAATCATAGTCATCCAAACAGATGTGAAATAGTGTCTCCTTATGGTTTTGATTTGCATTACCCAAATGACTAATTTATTTGCATTACCCAAATGACTAATTTTTTTTTTAATTTTTATTGCATTTTAGGTTTTGGGGTACATGTGCAGAACATGCAAGATAGTTGCATAGGTACACATGTGGCAGTGTGTTTTGCTGCCTTCTGCCCCCTCATCCATATTTGGCATGTCTCCCCATGCCATCCCTCCCCCGCTCCCCCCCACTGTCCCTCTGCTATTTCCCCCAATAGACCTCAGTGTGTGGTGCTCCCTTCCCTGTGTCCATGTGTTCTCATTGTTCATCACCCGCCTATGAGTGAGTATATACGGTGTTTCCTTTTCTGTTCTTGTGTCAATTTGCTGAGAATGATGTTCTCCAGATTCATCCATGTCCCTACAAAGGACACGAACTCATCATTTTTGATTGCTGCATA
>CM052665.1:5406781-5460173 GCA_028533165.1 Leontopithecus rosalia
ATTTCCTTTGCCCATTTTTGGATGGGCTTGTTTGCTTTTTTCTTGTAAATCTGTTTGAGTTCTTTGTAAATTCTGGATATCAGCCCTTTGTCAGATGGGTAAACTGCAAAAATTTTTTCCCATTCTGTTGGTTGCCGATATGAAGAAGTATCTATTCAACATCTTTGCCCATTTTCATAAATGAATATACACATTTGGTATAGAATGTCTATATAATATAATGTACAAATCATAAGCATGTTCAGCAAGGCTGGATAATTATACACATCTATGTTAATACCATGCTAATCCACACATGGAATATTGCCATCATCTCTGGAAGTTCAATAATGTTCTTTTTCCATAAGTTCCTCTCACCTAACCAGGTAAAATGTCTGATTTCTATCAGAGTAGAAAATGCATTTTCTTGCATTTTACATACTTGAAATAATCAAATATATACTCTCTTCTCTTTGGACTTTTTCATTCAACATTGTTTTTGGGATTAATTCATGTTGTTGCAAGCCTCTGAAGATTTTGTGATTTTTATTAGAAAGTAATATTCGCCTGTAGAAATATAGTACAATTTCTATAGCACTCATATTTTTAGTGGACAATGGAGTTATTTACTATCAATAAGACTGTTATAAACTTTTTTGTAGGTTTTTCTTTGGGAATACCTTTTAATTTTTCCAGAAATTGAATTGTTTGGATATTGTAGAGATGCATGATTAGCTTTTTCAAAAATGACCAAACAGTTCTCCTAAGCAATTTTAACACTTTTGCATTTTCATCAGCAATATGCAAACTTCCAGCTGCTTCACATTCTTAACATTTTGTACATTTAGTCTTTATGGATTGAGCCATCCTAGTGATTGTGAAATGGTAGCCTATTGTGATTTCCATGTGTATTTTTTCTGAGTACAATGATGTGTTTGTTGAACATTATGTATCTTTTTTTTTAAGTTTTTTGCCCACTTATATTGGGTTCTTCTTTTTTTTTCTCTCTGTGTATTAAGAAAACAAGTCTTTTGTCGTGTGTGTGTGCGTGCGCACGCGCGCGCACACGCACATTGTTTTCTCCTGTTTTGTCACTAGCCTATAAAGCTTGTCAGTATCTTTTGGGGGCAGATGTCAATTTGATGAAATAGAATTTATCATGTTGTTCTTCTGATGATCAAATAAATTACTATAAAAGTAAATGATATTTTTATAATAAGCTAAAGAATGAAAGTAACCTTTAAAAATTAAAAAAGGCAAGGAAATGGATTCTCCCTTGGAGCCTCCGGAAGAGAAAACAACCCTGCCAAAGACTTGATCTAAAGATCAAGTTCATTGAGATATGCATTAAATTTCTAATCTACAGATATTTCGGTTAATAAATCTGTGTTTTCGTATATACTCACTCATAGGCGGGTGATGAACAATGAGAACACATGGACACAGGGAAGGGAGCACCACACACTGAGGTCTATTGGGGGAAATAGGGGAGGGACGGGGGGGGAGCGGGGGAGGGATGGCATGGGGAGAAATGCCAAATGTGGGTGAAGGGGCAGAAGGCAGCAAAACACCTGCCACGTGTGTACCTATGCAACTATCTTGCATGTTCTGCACATGTACCCCAAAACCTAAAATGCAATAATAATTTAAATCAATAAATAAATAAATAAAATCTGTGTTTTTTTAAGATTCGAGTTTCTTTTATTATCCCAATAAATATTACAGTACAGAAAATGATTGGAAAATACAAAGACATTCATTAAAAACATAGCTGATTATTCATACCTTTTACATTCAGAATTATGCAAAACAACTAGGCTTATTGCAAAGCTGTGATTCTTTTTCTAACAAAGGATGATTTTACAAGACTTTAGTGCTGCCTCTGATCCAATTTTAACACAAAATACTCATATACACAATACAATATAAAAGTAAACTGGGTAGTGCCTTCCACAAAAAAAAATATATTAAGGCGCTTTACAAATATACCAATGTTTTGACCCAGATTACTTTTTGGTTTAGGGTAAAATGGGCAGGCTAAATGTTCCACGTTAAATAACAAAGAGATTTTCATTAAAATATTTTATATAAAATACCTTGGGTAACAGCAGCAGCAATGTCTGAAAGTCCTCCCACTGTATTTTCTAATTTCTAACATATTAAGTCAGAATAAAACAATTCTGCTCACAGTTTTTTACTTTGCAAGAGCAGATTTTCAGTCCTACATTTTAAAGCTTCTATTTCAATTACAAGATAGAAAACATACAGCAGTGGGGCCTGTCTTATGTCATTGGACAATACATAACAGTATCTACAATTATATAATTATAGAATACATCTTTGAATACTATTGATATGTATGCATAAAAAGGGTAAATATAATAAAGACAGCAAATTTTTAATTAGAAAATTATTTTAAAAAGAAAACATAGAAAATTTTCACTCCACTTCAATGGAAAGCATGTATTTGTTTATCAGGAAGCACCAGATTCTATACTGGAAGAAGTAGATGTCGTTTTGGAATAAGAGAGCTGATCAGTGTATCCAAACTGTTAAAATTGCTGATACCCAAGGCATGTATACTGCTTCAGATAAACGCAAAAGGCCTGTATTAAGTTGCTAAAGTTGTGATAATTTGTTACAGTAGCAACAAGAAACTAACACAATAAAAAAAGTCTGTTAAAGAAAATAACAGGTATTATAAAAATGGTATTTTGGATAGAAGGATTGTTTACCTAGCTGAAAAATCAGACACAATATAAATGATCAAGAACAGGGGATTCCTTAGATAATGGGTTATCCAAACTGTTCTATAATAAACAATAATTTTTAAAGGTGGTTATATAACTATATATATAACTATATGTCTTTATAATAGATTGTGAAGCAAAACATTGAGTTAAGCTCATGATGCTTAGTTTGTTCACTTTTTGTCAAATTACATTGACTTGCATATGTACATACTAGAATGCCTATCAAAATAGTAACTATTACTTTCTTTACCCACAGTGTTTAAAGTTACTTTAGTTTTTTCCTTTTTAGTTATCTGTGTTTTCTAGCTTCCATGCAGAAAGCCTTTGAGCAGCCTGCTACTGTCAGAGATTCTGTGAGAAGACATTCTAAGAGCTACCTCCCATATGCAGAATGTTCATTATTTGCCTAAGTATTTCCTGCATATATTGATGTAATTTGCTTGCCTCATAGATTTAAAAGGAACAAATGCCAAATACTTTTATTTACAAATGCAAATACTATATTATTTTTTAATATTTTAGCTTACATTCTATCCTGAAAACAGACATGGCTAAGTGGGTTATTTCTATGTCCTTTCCTCTGATTCTCATCTTAAGCATAATTTACGGCCTTTATGGTGTTACTTGAATCAAAGATGGTAAGACAGAGGACAAACAGCAAGAGTGTTGTTTTCTTACTTTTCCCAATGCACTTTGTATATTTTATGACTATATTCTATTACAATTATAAGGCAGAAAACATATACCACAATGATAATTAAAAACTGTCAGTTGTGAATTTTGTATATTTATTGAAGATAATTGCAGAACTTGCAATGTATTTATTCAATTGTATGAAAGGGACAATTTATCTCACTTGCTCTATGTATGTTAAAAACCAAAACGTGTACACATTTCTTAACTCTAATTCTTTAGTTGCTTGAAGACAAAAGTACGCCAAATAATGAGAAAAATGTGCAGAGGTTTTTAGCACAGAAATTTCCTTAAGTAAAAAGAAGTAGAATGTTAGTAGCTGAGACAGGGGGCAAAATTTCCCCATGGCATTTCAGAAATCTTCAAGACAGCCCCTCCCATCACAGACCCGGAGGCATAGGAGGGAAAATGGTTTAATGGGCCAGACCTAGGGCCTTGCTTCTCTGTGCAGCCTTAAGATATGGCATCCTGGGTCCCAGCTCCTCCAGATCTGGCTGTGGCTAAAAAAGGCCAAGGTATAGCTTGGGCAGCTTCAGAGGGTGCAAGCCCCAAGCCTTAGTGGCTTCCATGTGGTGTCTGCAAGGTCTCTGATATGCCTCAGAGACATTTTTCCTATTATCTTGGTGATTAATATTTGGCTCCTCATTGCTCATGCAAATTTTTGTAGCCGGCTTGAATTTCTCCTCAGAAAATGAGATTTTTCTTTTCTCTTATATTGTCAGGCTGCAAATTATCCAAAATTTTATGCTCTCTTTCTCTTTCCCTTTCCCTTTGGTGCCTTAAACAGCACTTAAATCATCTCTTGAATGCTTTCCTGGTTAGAAATTTTCTTCCACCAGGTAGCACAAATTATCTCTTTCAAGTTCAAAGTTCCACAAGTCTCTAGGACAGGAGCAAAATGCCACCAGTCTCTTTGCTGCAACATAACAAGAGTCACCTTGCTCCAGTTCCCAACCAGTTCCTCATTTCCATCTGAGACCACCTCAGCCTGGACTTTATTGTCCATATTGCTATCAGCATTTTGGGCAAAGCCATTCAGCAAGTTTCTAAGAAGTTACAAACTTTCCCACATTTCCTGTCTTTTTCTGAGCCTTCCAAACTGTTCCTACCACTGCCTGTTACCGAGTTCCAAAGTAACTTCCACATTTTAAGGGATCTTTTCAGTAGTGCCTCACTCTACTGCTATGAATTTACTGTATTAGTTCATTTTCATGCTGCTGATAAAGACATACCCAAAACAGAGCAATTTACAAAAGAAAGAGGTTTATTGGACTCAGTTCCACATGACTGTGGAGGTCTCACAATCATGGTGGAAGGCAAGGAGGAGCAAGTTTCATCTTACATGGATGGCAACAGGCAAAGAGAGAGAGTGTGTGCAGGGAAACTCCCTTTTTTTTTTTTATTTGAGACAGAGTTTCACTCTTGTTACCCAAGCTGGAGTGCAATGGTGTGATCTCGGCTCACCGCAGCCTCCGCCTCCTGGGTTCAGGCAATTCTCCTGCCTCAGCCTCCCGAGTAGCTGGGATTACAGGCAGGCGCCACCATGCCCAGCTAATTTTTTTGTATTTTTAGTAAAGACGGTGTTTCACCATGTTGACCAGGATGGTCTCGATCTCCTGACCTCGTGATCCACCCGCCTCGGCCTCCCAAAGTGCTGGGATTACAGGCTTGAGCCACCGCGCCCGGCTGAAACTCCCATTTTTAAAACCATCAGCTCTCATGAGACTTATTCACTATCATGAGAACCAAGCTGGAAAGACCTGTCCCAGGATTCAATTGCATCCCACTGGGTTCCTCACAACACATGGGAATTCAAATTACATATGGGTGGGGACACAGCTAAACCATATCAACGACCATGCCAATAATATTTTTTTCTTTTAGGAATGAGATCTCCTTATGTTGCCCAAGCTGGACTTGAACACCTGAGTTGAAACAATCCTCTCTCCTTGGCCTCCAAAAGAGCTGGGATTACAGGCATGAGACACCACGCCCAGCCTATCATTTAACATTTTATATTTTATGCAATTAAAATAAGTTAATATTTTTATTTATACTAATTAAACAATATATAGATCAATGTCCAATAATTATTTCATTTATTCTTCTTAAAAAGATAACAATTGTTTTCTGTTAATTATATAAGATAAAAATAGTAACATTTGAAGATAGGGATATTACTTCAAATTAACAAAATGCTTACACATAAACTAGTTTTAAGTTTAATGAAAAATTAGTTATGTGGGATTAAGCTGATGTTTCCTTTTTGGGGAACTATTCAGGATGCTCTTGACATTGGTTAATCAAATACAGTAAAATACGGCTATGTACTTCACTACTGATTTAATTATCAAAGCTTTCTGAGAAATATCAGAGGGAAGAGACACTAGCACACAGCAACTAAAGAAAATAATGCATTTCATTCTAAAAAATGTAATAGCAGAAATAAAACTGTATCCATAAAGACAGAAGATAAGAAGAGACAGACCCTGGGAAGCCAGCGACACTAGAGAACAGGCAGGCTGAGTAGGTGCAGCTGCTAGATGTTGTTTACTCAGAGGTGGTGTTACTGTGGACAAACCAATCTGCAACTGCCAGTCAAAGACATTACCTTCACAGTCACCTTTTGCAAATTATCAGGACCATGTCCTCCTCATAATGGGGATGCATGCCATGGATATGTATTGGGAGTGACACCTGGCTTAAAAGGTTAACCAGCAATTTAAAATGAATGTCTCATACTGACATTATAGCAAAAATTACTTTGAATTCACTCTTTCTTTAACATTTCCTTCCAACATAAATGTTAGACCATTGATTTCATTCTTTTCTCTCTTCTTTTCCTCTTCTTGTCCTTGCCCCTTCTACTTTTAGCTTGCTTTTTCCTCTTCTTCGCCTCCCACTGGGTCCCAGGGAAAGGCCGGAGGACTTCCAAGCAAGCTGACAGTGTTAGGGCTTCTGCAAACAGATGAAGTGTGTATATTTTCCCATCTCTGTTTGAGACTTAGGAGCAACTGACTCTCTTTATAAAAACGAAAAGGCTCTTTGTCTCTTCGTGCTCTTCAACCCCTCCACTCTCACCACCACCCCAACACACACACACACACAAAGCTCCATATAACAAGAACCAGCTGTAATCCGTAGAGGTTTTACCTAATAGTCTATAAGGACCTAAAAAGAATTTACTAACAAGACACACAGTTTCAATTTTGTTTTTTAATGATCCAGTTAGTCTCTATTCTCAACCTCCAGTCATCAAGCCTCTGCTTTCTCTGTTTCTTTCTCTAGCACTAAGCCTTCCAGGCTTCCTATTACTCCTTCTTGGAATTCACCTGCTCTAGAGATTCTCAATTCTTTCTTTTTGTCCCCATCCTAATATCTATACTTACATGTACACACTGTTACTTGATACCATTTTTACGAATGTCAAAATCAGTCCAGCAGGCACCATTTCCCAAGTGTACCAGCCTTTCACCTGCCTGCAGGTCAATTATATACGTCTCTTCCATCAAAGCCGGAGCACAGACTCATCCTTAATGGAATAAACACACATGTTTTATATTTGCATTTGCCTTTTCTGCCTTTTCTCTTTTTGTGATCACCACCATTTGTGGATTTCGAAGGCATAGTTCACTTTCATTCCATGTCACATTTTTTTCTGATCAAGAAATTCATTTTACATAAAAGAAAATTCAGCAATGCACTCCTGTCCATGGAATTATCTAGTTTTACCACATACTTCTTTACCACATACTTTTTAAAAAATGTATTTATTTTTTTATCGCATTTTAGGTTTTGTGGTACATGTGCAGAACATGGAAGATAGTTTCATAGGTACACACATGGCAGTGTGTTTTGCTGCCTTCCTCCCCTTCACCCAAATTTGGCATTACTGTTTACCACATACTTTTACCACAAAATGTTTTGCCTGAGAATGGGGAAACTAATTATACACACTTTGTAAATTCAAAAAATGAATATGATATATTCACACACATTATTTGTCAGGCAAAAATATTACATTGGTTTAAAAGGGTTAGTATTTTAGAATAAAAACAGGATTAATATATATATACGTATATATATATATATACATATATATATACGTATATATATATATGTATATATATATATATATATGTATATGTATATAGCCCAGGCATGATCCCTCACACCTGTAATTCCAGCACTTTGGGAGGCCGAGGGGGGTGGATCACGTGAGCTCAGGAGTTCAAGACCAGCCCAGCCAACATGCCAAAACCGCATCTCGACTAAAAATACAAAAATTAGCCAGGCATGGTGGCGCACACCTGTAATTCCAGCTACTTGGGAGGCTGAGGCAGGAGAATCTCTTGAATCAAGGAGGCGGAAGTTGCAGTGAGCTTATATTGTGGCACTGTACTCCAGCCTGGGCAACAGAGCAAAAAACTTCATCTAAATAAATAAATAAGTGTTTAAAAATCATTATACACCTACACAGAAAAAAAAGTTTGTAGAAATAACAAAAATTGATATGAACTCAGTTTTACTGGGTTGTATTACATTCTGATTCTATAAATTTACCAAGGATAAACAGGATAATCCAGAACTTAGACTAATTCAGTTAATCAATATTTTAAAATAGTTATATATTGAACATTAAACAATATGCAAATTATATATCCTTGTAGGATACCCATGAAATAGTAACCCAAGAATTTCACATTTTTAATATCAAATACAAGCACAATAAATTATCCAAAATAAAAATAAAGCAATCACACACAAATCACAATGCAGTAAAATTAAAAACACAAGTCACATCTTTACATCTTTATGCTATTCCGAATTCAGGGCAAGTACATTGATTAAATTCATGTTCTAAACCATTACGTTTATACGAAAGTGTAAGTTTATCTAATTTCAAGAAAGGCAAAAATCTTTTCTGGTATAATACTAAAGTAAGAATCCATTAAGAAAAGAGTAAAATTAATATTCTAATCAAAAACAAAGGAAAAGACACGAATATGTAATCCATATAGGAAAAAAAGTCAATAAATATACAGAAAAAAATCTATCTCAGTGGTAATATTCAAAAAAAGCAATGATATATTTCTTGTCAGTTTCCATATTGTTCAAGATTTAAAGTTGTGATTACAAACAAGTTGGTAAATACAGGCAAATAGTTTCGGATACCTTCTGCCAGTGAGTATGTAAGTTGGTGTAATCTAAAGGCCATCTACAAAAGTGATTTTTTTTTGTTTTAGTAATATAAGATTGTTCTTTCATATGGCATGCAGAAGTAGATTTACTTAGAAGTTAATGCCGCTGACACCTCAGAGCTGTGCACCATCCTGAGACTCCTCCAAGACTGGGACGGTCCTAGCAATGTGTTCACGTGGTCCATATGTTTTTCAAAAATCAGGAAAAATGAGGTTTTGTTTAATTTTTCCTTTTGCCCATGAAAAATGCCCACTCCAATAAATAATGTGTAAATGTAGGTTTCTTAGGTGTAAGACATTTACAACTCTGGTAGACATTACTGATAACGGGAAAGGCTACACGTGTGGAAGGGGGAGCATAAGGGAAACGTCTGTATGTTCCTCTTAAGTTTACTGTGAACCTAAAACTGGTCTAAGTAATAATATCTATTTTTGTAAATGCCCATCTTGCAAAATTGCATCTGTGTAGGCCCCACAAAATTGAATCTGACCTGAAGTTATATTCTTTATTTTTTTATTATTATTTTTTTGAGATGGAGTCTTGTGCTGTCACCCAGGCTGGAGTGCAGTAGTGAGATCTCGGCTCACTACAAGCTCCACCTCCCAGGTTCAAGAGATTCTCCTGCCTCAGCCTCCTGAGTAGCTAGGACTACAGGTGCGCACCACCATGCCTGGCTAATTTTTGTATTTTTAGTACAGACGAAGTTTCACCATGTTGGACAGGCTGGTCTCAAACTCCTGACCTCATGATCTACCTGCCTCGGCCTTTCAAAGTGCTGGGATTACAGGTGTGAGCCACCACACCCAGCCAAAGGTATATTCTTATTTAAAAAGCAAAGTGGAGGAAAAAGAAATAAATATTCAATTAGAAATTTCCCAATGCAATGATGTTTAACAGATTTTATGAATATCTGAGAAGCATATACAGTCCCTTCTGTAAATCCTAAAACATAGTTTTGCTTTTATATAACTTAACATTTTTAATATTACTTTTACCATACCAACATTTATTTTTTAAATTCATTTGGTCTCTTTTTACAATGCAATTGAACGGTTCCTACACATGCTAAATTAAAAAAGGAAAAAGTCACCATGTAAAGAATAACCAGTGTCCTGAATTTATATAAATATTCTTCTTCCTATTCTATGAAGAAAGAGATAGAGGATTTCTCTAGAAATCCAGAATGTTAACAATATCAGTATTCATGGAAGCACACGTGAAGGTATGATGAGAACATAAGGACGCTTTGCCTTCTGTTGGAAAAAAATGTCACTTAACTATGTCCGTTATACAGATTAATTTAGCACAAGAGTTTACGAATACCATGAAAAATCAATCTTGCTACTTATTCTCAGTGGTAGTCCTAATGTCTTATGGAATATCAGGCACTACATTATTTTTATAAGATGGTTTTAAAATCCAGCATACAAATTTGTTGAAAGTTCGGTCTTATTTTCTTAATAAATATTCATAGCCGTTTCTCATCAGCTTACTACAAAATCAGTGGCTTCCCATTATTTACAGATGGCCACTTGAACTTAAGTTAGAGCTGCCAAGGCAGTCAGCCTTTGGAGACAGCAGATGAAGATAGAGGAGGGTTTCTCTGCATAGCAGGAGATTGGACAATGGAGAATACTGATTCCTCCAGTCTTTTACACTGACCTCCCAGGCTGCAGTCTGGATTTAGTAAAACAATTTTTTTTTTTTAGATGAAGCCCTGCTCTGTTGCCCAGGCTGGAGTGGAGTCGCATCATCTTGGCTCATTGCAACCTCCACCTCCCAGGTTCAAGTAATTCTCCTGTCTCAGCCTCCCAAGTAGCTGGGACTACAGGTACCCACCACCACACCCAGCTGATATTTTTATTTTTAGTAGAGACAATGTTTCATCATATTGATCAGGCTGGTCTTGAACTCCTGATTTCAGGTGATCCACCTGCCTTGGCCTCCCAAGTTGTTGGGATTACAGGTGTGAGCCACTGCGCCTGGCCAGAAAAACAATTTTTTGCCCCTGTTTTTCTTTCAAGAGTGTACCTGATTCAAAAAGAAAGAAATAAAACTAATTTTACTAGTATAAGAGTAGTAAGGGTAAGGAGGAAAAGCGTAATATACACTGGAATCTATACCTTCTCAGAAATTGCTTTAGTGTCATACAAACAGCAAACAATCTTTCCATTCTTTTAAAAACGTGAATTGTATCCCTCCCAATCCCATGTGGGTAGAAAAATCTTGAAAGATTGAGAGGCATGTCTATGAAAGTTAGTATTTTAAACCAATCTTCTATTTTTAATGTATTTTTCTTTGTGCTGTCCAGTTCTGTTCTATATTACTTTGGTTTTCTATTATTTACAACATTTAGGTAGATTTTATCAACTACCTAAGATTATTATTTTTATATATTAAAGCTGTAAATTAATGATACCAAGCCCAGGAGTTTGAGGCTACAGTGAAGTATGACTGCACCATTGCACCCTAGCCTAAGTGACAGTGAGACCCTGTCTCTAGAAAAATTTAATTTAAAAAAAGATACTCAGAGATCAAAAAACAATCCACAGAGCAAAAAAATAAGTATTTTATTATACGCCTTTTTTTTTTTTTTGAGACGGAGTTTCGCTCTTGTTACCCAGGCTGGAGTGCAATGGCGCGATTTCGGCTCACTGCAACCTCCACCTCCTGGGTTCAGGCAATTCTCCTGCCTCAGCCTCCTGAGTAGCTGGGATCACAGGCATGCGCCACCATGCCCAGCTAATTTTTGTATTTTTAGTAGAGAGGGGGTTTCACCTTGTTGACCCGGATGATCTCGATCTCTTGACATCGTGATCCACCCGCCTTGGCCTCCCAAAGTGCTGGGATTACAAGCTTGAGCCACTGGGCCCGGCCCTATTTACACCTTTTATACAGGTAACAAATTGTTTTGAAAGGATATATTTTTAAAAATAAACAGATCCATAAATATTTCTAAAAATGCAACAGAAGTGATGAATTCTTATAATTCCTGTTTGGTCAAATGCTTACCTTTTGAATAGAAAGAAAAATAAAGCAAAAATAAATAAATAAATAAAAGACTGATTATGCTTATTAAGCCAGTGCCTATTCTAGATATAAAGTTTGTAGTTATGGGAATCCTTCCCAGAATAAAACATAGTAACAACTTACATTAAATGACCACAAAATAAATAATAGAAAAGCAAAGCATGTTATAGGATAAGAACAGTTATATTGAAAAGGATCAGATGTAAATATAATTATCTCCCAGTGAACACACACATTCACAAAAGAAATACATATCCACATCACCTGCCGGATCATTTTTCGTTTTTATGAAACAGGAAATTTAAAACACACAATTTATTCTACCTGTTGAAGTAACGTCAATGAAGGTGGGTTTAGTCTGATAACTCCACTCCTCTTTAGGTTTACCAAATGGAAAATAGGCCACTGGAGCATATACGCTATCAAATCAGGTTGACATTCAATCAAAATCTTATAAAATATCATGTGTCATAGGAAGAAAAATGTCACGCAACAACTGTAATAGCAAAATAATGAATTATGAAAGTTTGAATGTTTTAGCTTTCCTGAAATAGAAAGGAAATATATACATATATAGTTTTAATATTTGTGGCAAGTTATGTGACTTAATCATTACAAAAGTTTCTACATCTGCAAAATGGATTTAACAGTAATGCCAACCTATTTATGAAAATACTGCAAGATGATAATTATAAAGAACTTATCTTGGACCCTGAAATGTGATACATATTTATAAAGATTCATTGTTATGGTTTGGTAAATTAGTTTGCTCAAACTCTGAGCCAGGTCTGTCTGTCCCCACATTCATAGCCTTTGTTGTTGCTGTTGGTTAGAATAAAATTGATTAAAAATATATCTCATTTTGCTTTCTCTAGATTTAGATCATGAAAAATTAACCTGGGTCTAATTAGGGTAGTTCTGTTGTCAATACTTCTGGAATTGAAATAACCTGCCTTCTCCATTAATACACATATTTTGGTGTTATCACCACTGCCTGTGTTTCTACATGTAATGAAATACATAGAGGAAACTTAGAGTTAATAATCTAGAAGTAGCCTGTCCTATCTGAAGCAAATCTTAACAGATGTATCTATCAATTTATTCTGAAAAACACTATTGAGCACCTGCTAACTACAAAATGCTCTGTGAGGTATTACATGTCAATGCTCCTAAAATTTGATAACACACTGGATGGGGAACTATGCATTCTCATTCATTACTAAGGACAAGTTGGTATAACTTCGATCAGACCAACTTGACCATATCCATGGAAATTTTAGATGAAAATACCTTTCGAGACGGATTCACCCTTTTTCTACATTAAAGATATTGAAAGATTGCAACATTAATTGTAAAAGTAGATGTGACAATATACTAAATATACATCAAAAATGAAGAAGATATGCCAATTATATTGCAAAAACATGCAACTGAATATAAGGTAACCGTAAAAAAGAAGGAAAGTGTACTGTATGTAGTAAGAAAAAATTCTCTGAAGTACAGATTTATTAAGTAATGTGATATTATTCAAAAAAATATATAAAATATATCCAAAAAACAAATATAAAATATGGCCCAAAAACTTTTACATTTGCCAACAAATTCAAAAAATAAATGTTAAAGAATATATAAGATCTAAGAAGAAGCATACTTACGGGGAAGGGAGTAAGACCTAGGCCAATGAGAGATCAACTTTTCACTAAATACCACTTTCCCATTTTCTGCATTTGAAACGGCAAGTATTTTACCATTACAAAATAATGCTTTTGGAAAATGACTACTGTGACTTCCACTAGCTGCTACTAGAAAATAAATTATAAGAGAACAAAGTAGGCAGCAAAGACATTAATTGGGACAATATTGCAAAGATTCAGACTACAGAGAGTAGAGTTGATTCTGGATATATTTTTTTTAAAAAAATAGCAAAAAGACTCGGTGAGATTAAATACGGAGTTTAAAACAAAGGGGAGTGTCAAAAACACATACTAGATGATGTCACAGAAGACAGAATTTTTGAAAAAGGTTTCAAGAAGTGCTTTTTGAGGGGAACATGGATGCTAGGAATAGAAAGAACTGAAATTAAGATAGCATTGGTGTGTAAGAAGGATTAGGTAAGTTAGAGACTGGGGAAAGTGGGAGAAATTTAAGATTATTTTCTGCTTTATAGTTAATCTGTCCTCAAAAGTGTGGTACCTATACAACTATCTTGCATGTTCTGCACATGTACCCCAAAACCAAAAATGCAATAAAAAAATGCAATGGAAAGACAGAAATTAGATGAAAGAAACATAAATTTCAAGTTGTTATCAAACTGTTTATTTGTTCATCTGGCCTTTATGTAATTATTTATTACAGTTGTTTGCTTACTTATCACACACTGTGAGGAAAGTATCTTACACTTCTGCAGCTTGAATGTGTCTCAGGGAGATTGTCTTTTGGTTGATGTGGAGTTCTAAAATGCTATTGCAAAATAATTTCAATTTGAATGTCTTTGGATAGATGTATTAGTTTGTTCTCACACTGCTATAAGGACATACCCAAGACTGGGTAATTTATAATGAAAAAAGGTTTAATTGACACAGTTCCACATGGCTTGGGAAACCTCAGGAAACTTACAATTATGACAGAAGGCACCTCTTCACAGGCTGGCAGGAAACAGACTGAGTGCCCAGTGAAGGGGGAAGCCTTTTATAAAACCATCATATCATGGGGGCAGTAATCCCCTGTGGCATGAAATGGACTAGGTGGAGATAATTGAATCATGGGGGCAATTGAATCATGGGGAGAGTTAGTTCTCATAAGAACTAACTCCCTATCATGAAAACACAGTAGGGGAAACTGCCCCCATGATTCAATTATATCCACCTAGTCCCTTTCATGCCACAGGGTGATTATGGGAACTACAATTTGAGATGAGATTTGTGTGGGGACACAGCCGAACCGTATCAATAGGAAAGTACTCTTTGGTTCCCATGGGGCTTTCCTCTTGTTGTTTTCTTATACTACTACTGTGTATGCATTGATATCTCTCTCTTCTGTAGACCTGAGTTGCCTCTCCCGTAAAATTAAGAACATCATAAAAAGATAGATATGTATCTATATATTCTGCAATGAAAAAATAATAAAATTAAGGAAAACAAAAAAGAAGTGTAGGAAAATTTCTATAAAGTCTCCTTCTGAAAATACATTCCATATGGCAGAACACAAGTTTGGCTTTGAGCGTTGCCAGCTACCAGTGAGAGGGAGAAATATGTGATTCACAGAGCCCAGAGGATAAAAACAAATGAATTGCTATGGGAAAAATAATTGAAAGGTAAGGAGAGGAGAGCAGTGGAAGAGAGAAAAGCAGAGAAGAGGAAAGAGTAGAGAAGGAAGGAGAGAGAAGGAGACCAAAATAGTTTTTCATAAACTGTTTAGATCATTCTCCAATAAGCCTTTATAAATATTAATAAGATCTCTGAATTTATCATCAGTGCAATGAAACATTTAGATAAGCTCAGTTCTTAAGATGTCTTTCAATGCAGAGATATGTTCAAATTGAAATCCCCATGTGAAATTATGTAAGTGGCCTGAATATTATGTCACAGTATGCAGTTTTTAAAAACACATATAATATTGTATATACTGAAAATTCTTTAAACATTTATGAATAGAAACTATTATTGGAATTACACTTTTATTAAGTTTGGGGTTACAAACTCCTTAAAATATTTCTGAAACCATTTGTAGGTTAGGGGAAGATGTCAATTATTTTAAAAGGCAGTACACTAGATGAAAAATAAATGCTGGAGACAGGCAAGAAACCTGTTTCTAAAAGTAAGAAATACCACGTCACCTCTGCAGGAGACGGCTTAGAAGCATAATCTGGATCTGCTTCAATTTGCTGAAAAATTCAATGGATAATTAAGGTTCTTAAATCCCACCTGGTATAGTAGTTGTATTAATCAAAGTATTGTAACAACATGATGCACTCCCATTCATCTTGCAGTCTGATGTAAGTCATTTGTCGAAAACATAAAATATGAAAGCTTGTGAATGGTTTATGAGAGTGAATTTTTGTAAAATTATTTTTTTTGTAAATTTAACATTAACACTTCAGTGGAGTTAACTAGCTGAAGTTTTCAAATGGCATGCTATTTCCATCCCCCTGTAGCACCCACCACCCCCAAATCTGCCCTTCATCATCATGTGTATGTTATCGTTTCTCTTAAAATTAAAAAAAATAACTATAACTGCTTTACTAAAAGTTTACAGATTTAAAAGTTAATCTTATCCAGAAACACCCTCACAGAAATATCAGAATAATGTTGAACCACATATCTGGGCACCATGGCCCAGCTAAGTTGACATTTAATTTAACCATCATATTATTATCTTAGTAAATTCTCTCAGTCAACAGTTACATTCTTAATAGTTCATACATTTCTCCTTTATGTGAAATTCATTTCTTTTTTATTTACAAGCCAATCTGAAGAAAAACTTTCAGCATAGAAAGTTGTCAAGCATCCAGGAATAATTAATCAGAGCCTTCACTAGTAAACTTAAATAAATATAAGAATTTTTTCATTTATTTAGCTGGTTGTGATTTTCAGAGGACGTGCTTAGTGGTTATAAAAGATGCAAAATGACATCAATTTATGAATTTAGTATTTCCATTAATATTTACTTTGCATGACTGTCAAGGAGCAGTAGTTCCAAATTATATCTGCATATCTCATTATATCAATAGTTATACCCTGTCTCCCTGACCTAGTTCATAACATGAAAAATTTGCCAGGTGGTGTGAAATGAGAATTTGTACAAACCAAATCAATTTTAATGTGTGTTTCGGAGATGTCAGCATTACCATCAGTGCCTGTTGTGTTTTAAAGCTAATCATGCTTACAAATATCTCTCATAAAGTTATGCTGTGTGATAATCATTAGCTGTGCTAACTTTAGACTATGTCACTTGAATAAAATTGTTACTCTGCTATTTATAGACTTGGATCTAGTGGAGTACGTGTTTCTAATTTTCAGAAGTTAGAGATGTACTGGCAAGTGTGAGTCTGTATCCAATTACTTTTGGATATAGTATATACACAATGTGTAAAAGTACCTGTATTATTTAGAATAGCAATATTATTGAAAAGTGGCATTATTCTTCTTTTTATTCTTAGAGACCACTGGGATTTCTAAAATATTATTATGCATAAGTTTTATGGTTGATTCAGTTAACTCTTTGGATAGAAAAAAACATGTTTTTTTAAAACCATTCAGCAGAGAAAGGATATTAAATGAATATGTTTTTACAGCAGGCTAGTGTAAAGGGGCTCTTCAAAGAAATCACTCTAAGTGTGTTATTTAACTTGTCTACCAGGATGTAATACATAATTACTAATAGTAGTTTCCACAAATTTTAAAAAATTGGAGCTGCTCTTACCGATTGCTACTTTTCCATGCCTGTATTTAGCTAGGAGAATTTTAAAAAGGTAAATCACTCAATTATTTTTCTAGTATATTTTTTCATGTGTTTGCCTCATATTATACTTTCCTTGATGTGAGCAACTTTATAGCATGTGATAGATTCATGAACATCACATGAGAGCTTGTTGATATAAAGCTTAAGTTTCTAAAGAACATTCTTTTAAAGAAGAGTTGTTTCCTTTAAATACAATACCAAGCTTTCCTTTCCAATTTTTTATATTAAAAATAAGATTTTCCATATAATTAAAACTGAGTTTCCCTTTTGATCTATTTAGTGTTTCATGCTAAAATATTTATAGAAATATTCTTAACATGATATAAGTCAAATTGTCAATTCAGATTTGCATTGCCTGAATATTTTGTGGCCTAGAGTACAGTGGATACTAAAAAATTAGAGATATATACTTATCAATTTAGCGTTCTCAGTGACATTTTTAAAAAATCAAACTATATTTGAGAGATCTTTGTTCTTCTGCTAATATTTAATTTTTCATTCATTTTGTCAATTAGTTAATCAATAATAAGTTAATAAATATCCAAAAGCAGGGCATCTGAAAATAAAAATAATTTGGATAAGAGAAAATGTCCTCAGTCTTTTTAAAGCCAAGGAAATCAAATAACAATATGTAAATTAACAAAGTATTACATTTTGACTTATGTATGGCTTGAATTGAATATTCAATGTTATACAAATTACCAATTTGACTAATTTATCTTACATGAACATAGAGGAAACTAAATATACATCAATTGCGTATGGATGAAGGAACAATGCCCATCTAATTCATGCTAAAACTTTTAAGTCACAACTTTTTCCCCAAAAATACACCTTGACACATACAAAAAAATTATTAGAAAATAAGTCTATGTCCAAATAATTTCAAATCAACTTACAAGGAATTTACCTTTTCCACAGAGCATAACGTATATATTTACGTAAAGTAAAAATGTATTTACAATAAAAACAGTTAGAATGTAAATCCTATCATTTTGATTAGTTGAACGCTTTCCTATTCCTCACTAGATGAAGAATACATTCAAGTTAGTGGCTTCCTCCCTTGGGCTAAATGCAAGAAATGTAAGGAAAATATAACAAATATCAGAAAATATATATCAAGATCAAGGATATGAAAGCATCATGAAATTGTGTAGTTGGAGGGAAAAATAGTTAAAGTTACAACCTTTAACACATTGATGAGGAAAAATATGAATGCAACAAGGTAGGTAGAGATATCAGTGGCAGAGAGCTCATTTATGAAACTAGTGTACCAAAGTTTGCTGATAGCAGTTCAATAAATAAAAAGTAATTTTACTTACAAACAAGACTATAAAAATTCTAGATATATTAGACAACCAAATCTTCAACATATGAAAATATAATTAATCATGTCAAATAGAGTTTATTGCAGAAGTATAAGGATGATATAACTTTATAAAATTAAATTAATGAAATTTATCTTATTTTGACAAAGGAAGAAAAGTTATATTTAGAAATTAATGATAGATCCCACAGAAGGTTTTATGACTGTCTACACCACGTCACAGCTGAATTCAATCAGACATTCAAAGAATTGGTTCTATTGACACTATTCCAAAAGATAAAGAGGAAATCCTCTCTAATTATTTTATGAAGCCAGTATAACTCTAATATCAAAACCAGGAAAGGACATTTAAAAAAAGGAAAACTATAGACCAATATTCTTGATGAACATATATGTAAAAACTCTCAACAAATCCTCGCAAAACAAATCCAACAGCATATCACAAAGATAAGTCACCATGATCAAGTGAGTTTCATACCCGGGACACAAGGATGATGTAACATATGTAAGTGAATAAATGTGATCCACCACATAAACAGAATTAGAAACAAAAATCACATGATCTTGTCAATAGGTGCAGAAAAAGCATTTGACAAATGCAGCATCCCTTTATTATTAAAACCCTCAGCAAAATCAGCATAAAAGGGACATATCTTAAGGTAATAAAAGCCATCTATGAAAAACCCACAGCCAACATTGTACTGCATGGGGAAAAGTTGAAAGTATTCTGCCTGAAAACTGGAACAAAACAAGGATGCTCATTTCTATTCAACATAGTACCGTAAGTCCTAGTCAGAGCAATCAGACAAGAGAAATAAATAAAGGGCATCCAAATCCGTAAGGAGGAAATAAAACTGTCATTGCTGATGATACAATTGTATACCTAGAAAACCCTACAGACTCATTCAAAAAACTCTTGGAACTGGTAAATCAATTCAGCACAGTTTCAAAATACAAAATTAATGCACACAAATCAGTAGCTCTCTTATACATCAGCAGCAACCAAGCTGAGAATCAAATCAAGAACACAACCCTAATAGCCACAAGAAAAAGACCTCTACAAGGAAAACTATAAAGTATAGCTAAAAAAAAATCATAGATGACACAAAGGGAAACACATCTCATAATCATGGATGAGTGGAATCAACATTGTGAAAATGACCGTGCCACCAAAAGCAATACACAAATTCAATGCAGTTCCCATCAAACTGCCACCATCATTTTCACAGTACTAGAAAAAACAGCCATAAAATGCACATGGAACCCAAAAAGATCTCATATAGCCAAAGCAAGATTATACAAAAATAACAAATCTGAAGGTATCACATTATCTAACTTCAAACCATAGTATAAGGCCACAGTCATCAAAATCACCATGGTTCTGGTATAAAAGTAGGCATGTAGACCAATGACACAGAATAGACAACCCAGAAATAAAGCCAAATACAGTCAGCTGATCTTCAACAAAGCTAACAAATACATAAAGTTGGGAAAGGGTGCCCTATTCAACAAATGGTGCAATAATTGGCAAGTCCCATGAGAAAGAATGAAACTGGATTCAAATCTCTTACCTTAAACAAAAATCAGTAAAGATGGATCAAAGGTTTAATTCTAAGACCTGAAACAATAAAAATTATAGAAGATAACATTGGAAAAACCTTTCTAGGCATTGGCTTAGGCAAATACTCCATGACCAAGAACCCAAAAGCAAACACAACAAAACAAAGATGAGTAGAATGAACTTAATTAAACTAAAAAGTGTATGCATAGCAAAAAATAGTCAAAAGAATTAACAGACAACCCACAGAGTGGAAGACAAATCTTTACAATCTATACCTCTGACAAAGGACTAATATCCAGAATCTACAAGGAACTCAAAGAAATCACCAATCAAAAAACAAACAATCCCTCCAAAAAGTAGGCTAAGGACATGAATTGAAAATTCTTACAATAAGATGTATAAAAGGCCAACAAACACATAAAAAATGTTCAACATCACTAATTGTCAGGGAAATGAAAATCAAAATCAAAACGTAATACTACCTTACTGCTGATAGAATGGCCATAATCAAAAAATAATAGACTTTGATGTGGATATGGTAAAAAAAATCTTTTGCACTATTGAAGGGAGTGTAAACTAGTATAGCCACTACAAAAACCAGTGTGGAGATTCTTTAAAGAACTAAAATAAGATCTGCCATTGAATCCATCATCCCACTACTGGATATCTACCCACAGGAAATGAAGTTATTATATGAAAAAGGTGCTTGCACACATATGTTTATAGCAGCACAATTTGCAATTGCAAAAATATGGCACCAGTCCAAATGTCCATCAATCAACAAGTGGATAAGAAAATGTGAGATGTGTATATAGCTCACCTGAATGGAATTGGAGACCATTATTCTAAGTGAAGTAACTCAAGAATGGCATGTTCTCACTCATATGTGGGAGCTAAGCTATGAGGACGTAAAGGTGTAAAAATGATACAATGGACTTTGGGGGAAAGGGCAAGAGGGGAGTGAAGGCTAAAATACTACGCATGGATTATAGTGTGCATTGCTTGGGTGAAGGTGCACCAGAATCTCAGAAATCACAAGTAAATAAATTTTTCATGTAACCAAACACCACCTGTTCCCAATAAACCTATTAAAATTTAAAAAAATAAAGTTAAAAGACCTCAAAATAACAACCTAACATCACACTTAGAACAACTAGAAAAATAAGAACAACCCAACCACAAAGCTAGCAGAAGAAAAGAAATAACCAAAATTAGAGGTGAACTGAATGCAATACAGATGCAAAAACACCACATAAAGATCAATGAAACCAAAAGCTGGGGTTTTTTTGAAAAAATAAATAAAATTGATAACCTGCTAGGAGACTAATCAAGAAAAAAGAGAAGATATATAGAATAAGATCAGAAATGGCCAAGGGAAAATTACCACTGACCCCATAGAAATGCAAAAAATCATCAGAGATGATGATAAATATCTATATGCACACAAATTAGAAATCCTAGAAGAAACAAATAAATTCTTGGAAACATATGACCTCCCAAGATTGAACCAGGAAGAAATTGAAACTCTGAACAGACCAATAACAAGTTCCAAAATTGACTTTGTAGTAAAACCAGAAAAAGCCTACTAAGCAAGAAATCCAGGACTAAACAAATTCACAGCAAAATTCTACCAAATATAAAAAGAAGAGCTGTTATCAATACTATTGAAATTATTTCAAAAAAATCAAGGAGGATAGATTTTCTCTAACACATTCAATGAGGCTGGCATTATTTCTGATACCCAAACCTGGCAGAGACACAATGAAAAAAGAAAACTTCAGGCCACTATTCCTGATGAACATAGATACAAAAATTCTCAACAAAATACTAGCAAACGAAATCCAGCAGCACATTAAAAAGCTAGTCTACCATGATCAAATAGGCTTTACTTCTGGGATGCAAGGTTGGTTCAATATAAATAAATAAGTGTAATTCATATGGTTTGGCTCTGTGTCCCCACCCAAATCTCACCTTGAATTATAATAATCCCCAAGTGCCAAGCACAGGACCAGGTGCAGATAATTGAATCATAGGAGTGGTTTTCCCCATACTGTTCTCATGAGAGTGAGTGCATTCTCATGAGATCTGATGATTTTGTAAGGGTTTTTTAAGAATGCTTCCTTCACTGCCGGGCTGGTGGCTAATGTCTGTAATCCCAGCACTTTGAGAGGCCAAGGCAGGTGGATCACCTGAGGTTGGGAGTTCGAGAGCAGCCTGACCAATATGGAGAAATCCTGTCTCTATTAAATATACAAAATTAGCTGGGGGTGGTGATGCATGCCTGAAATTCCAGCTACTCAGGAGCCTGAGGCAGAAGAATCAAGTTCCACTTATGATTGAGAATATGAGGAGTTTGGTTTTCTGTTCCTGTGTTAGTTTTCTGAGAATGATGGTTTCAGGTTCATCTATGTCCCTACAAAGGATATGAATTCATCCTTTTTAATGGCTGCATAGTATTCCATGGTGTATATGTGCCACATTTCCTTTATCCAGTCTATCATTGATGGTCATTTGGGTTGTTCCAAGTCTATGCTATTGTGAATAGTGCTGAAATACGCATAGTGTGCACGTGTCTTTATAGTAGAATAATTTATAATCCTTTGGGTATATACCCAGTAGTGGGATTGCTGGGTCAAATGGTATTTCAGTTTCTAGAACCTTGAGGAACTGCCACACTGTCTTCCACAATGGTTGAACTATGTTACACTCCCAAAAACAGTGTAAAAGCGTTCCTATTTCTCCACATCCTCTCCAGCATTTGTTGTTTCCTGACGTTTTAATGATCGTCATTCTAACTGGCATGGGATGGTATCTCATTGTGGTTTTGATTTGCATTTCTCTAATGATCAATGATGATGAGCTTTTTGTCATATGTTTGTTGGCTGCATAAATGTCTTCTTTTGAAGTATCTTTTCATATTCTTTGCCCACTTTTTGATGGGATTGTTTTTATATTGTAAATTTATGTAAGTTCCTTGTAGATTCTGGATACTAGCCCTTTTTTGATAGATTGCAAAGTTTTCCTAGCATTCTGTAGGTTGCCTTTTCGCTCTGAGGATAGTTTATTTTACTGTGCAGAAGCTCTTTAGTTTAATTAGATGCCATTTATCAATTTTGGCTTTTGTTGCCATTGCTTTTGGTGTTTTAGTCATGAAGTCTTTGCCGATGCCTATGAATGGTACTGCCTAAATTTTCTTCTAGGGTTTTTATGGCTTTAGGTCATACATTTAAGTCTTTAATCCATCTAGAGCTACTTTTGTATATGGTGTAAAGAAGGGGTCCAGCTTCAGTTTACTCATATGGCTAACCAGCTTTCCCAACACCATTTATTAAATAGGAAATCCTTTCCTCGTTGCTTGTTTTTTCAGGTTTGTCGAAGATCAGATGGTTGTAGATGTTTGGCATTACTTCTGAGGCCTCTGTTCTGTTCCATTGGTCTATATCTCTGCTTTGGTACCAGAACCATTTTGTTTTGGTTACTGTCGCCTTGTGGTATAGTTTGAAATCTGGTAGCATGATGCCTCCAGCTTTGTTATTTTTGTGTACGATTGTCTTGGCTATACAGGCTATTTTTGGTTCCCTATAAATGTTAAAGTAGTTTATTTCTAATTCTGTGAATAAAGTCAATGGTAGCTTAATGGGGATAGCACTGAATCTTTGAATTACTTTGGGCAGCATGGCTATTTTCAAGGTATTAATTCTTCCTAACCATGAGCATGGAATGTTTTTCCATCTGTTTATCCTCTCTTATTTCCTTGAGCAGTTGTTTGTAGTTCTCCTTGAAGAGGTCCTTCACATCCCTTGTAAGTTGTATTCCCTGAATGCCAAGAATAAGTTCTGAAATTGAGGCAGTAATTAATAGCCTACCAACCAAAAAAAGCCCAGGACCAGATGGAGTCACAGCAGAATTCTATCAAAGGTAGAAAGACAAGCTAATAACATTTCTTCTGAAACTATTCCAAAGAATTGAAAAAGAGGCACTCCTCCCTAACTCATTTTATAAGGTCTGCATCATCCTGATAACAAAACCTGGCAGAGACACAACTAAAAAAGAAAATTTCAGGCCAATATCTCTGATAAACATCTATGTGAAATCCTCAGCAAAATACTGGCAAACTGAATCCAGTGGCACATGAAAAAGCTAAACCACCATAATCAAGTCAGCTTCATCCCTGGGATGCAAGGCTGGTTCAACATACGCAAATCAACAAATGTAATCCATTGTATAAACAGAACCAGTGACAAAAACCACATGACTATCTCAATAGATGCAGAAAAGACCTTTGATAAAATTCAACACCCCTCAATGCTAAAAATCTCTCAAACTTGGTATTGATGGAACATATTTCAAAATGATAAAAGCTATTTAATGACAAACCCACAGCCAATATCACACTGAATGGGCAAAAGCTGGAAGCATTCCCTTTGACAATCAGCACAAGACAAGGATGTCTCCTCTCACCACTCCCGTTCAACATCGTATTGGAAGTTTTGGCCAGGGAAATCAGACAAGAGAAAGAAATAAATGGTATTCAAACAGAAAGTCGAATTTTCTCTATTTGCAGATGGCATATATTTAGAAAACCCTATCATCTCAGCCCAAAAGCTCCTTAAACTGATAAGCGACTCCAGCAAAGTCTCAGGATACAAAATAAATATGCAAAAATCACAAGTATTCCTACACACCAATAGTAGACAAACAGAGAGCCAAATCATGAGTGAATTCCCATTCACAATTGCTACAGAAAAACTATGTTTTAATAGTGTTCTGATGCCTAGAGAATCTGAGACAAAGAAAGAGTTGATCTTCCAAACATCAAGACATAGGTTTGAAATACTGTTTTATACTTTACTTGAATGCTATTTTGTTCCTTTCTTATGCTCAGATACATGATATCAGTTAGCATTACCAACATTCTAGCTTGAAATTTCCTTATCCATGTCTACAGGTATGTATTTATACGTAAGTCATTTCTGCTTATTTGAGGTAGTTATAAGTTTCTGGTGAACACTGAATTAGTGAATACTGAATCATTGTCCCTAAGGGAAATACAAGGTTAGATTCTCATAAGCCTCTAGTAACAGTATTTTCGTCAATTGACTAATGCATGACCTTGTTTTACGTGCATTTCTGTATAAGGAAACTTTAGTTAATTTGTACTTTTATTTACCTCAAAGCTCACAGTCAACAGCCCTGTGTTCATGCCTGAACAAAGCTTAACTAACATGTATTTTCTCCATAAGGCATATTATAGCCTTTTAGCACTTAAGAACACTAGATAGTATTTCACCAGTACACTTTGGGGGCACTTTTAGACAGTGAAATCACCAATAAAAACCACAAAAATGTAAAAATTGTGGCACTAAATAGACTGCAAAAAAGAACATTCTAAGGGAGCTGAAACACAAGAACTGCCCTGTTCCGCCTCAGCTGGACCATGGTGTTTGATGACTCAGATTTCTCACTGCTATGTACATGTCTACAAATGACAGTGCCACAGTATTGATTTGGGGATTACAAATATTTTACCAATTAAGCAAAGTGACAAACACAGAATCCATGAATGAGGATCAACTACATACATAAATTTTCCACATTACTTCCAGCAACCCTGATGCCAAACTTTACAGCACTTCATAGCACAAGTTGTCTTTTCCTTGCCTCCAATAACAATTATTTCTCCGTCCTTCCACTCTGCACCAGACCCTAAAGCCAATGCCTTATGTGTTAGTTTTATATTACAGGAGCAACTTCTAAGTTACAGTTCTTTTTCTGCTTTTGTTTACTCCGTGACAATCAACTTCAACTCATAGAAGCTCAAAACAAAAATTATTTTCTATATCTTATCGATCTGTTGGTTAACTTGGTTCAACTGGGTTTCATGTGCTGGTCTTGCCTAGGTTCTCTCCTGCAGTTGCATTCAGGTGGCAACAGTTGGGGGTTCAGCTGAGTTGCTGAGATGGCTGCTCCATCTCAGCAAGGAAGGAGAGAACATAAAAAATAAAAAATACAAATACAAAAATTAGTCTCAAAGCTTCTGCTGGCCAGTCACAGTGGCTTATGCCTGTAATCCCAACACTTTGGGAGGGCAAGGTGGGAGGATCATCTGAGGATAGGGGTTCGAGACCAGCCTGGCCAACATGGGAAACCCCATCTCTATTAAAAATAAAAAAAATTTTACCTATGTAACAAACCTGTATATGTACCCCTGAACTTAAAAGTTAAAAAAAAGGTGGGGGAATAAAAAATAAAGAAACAAAAACACAAAAATTAGCCGGATGTGGTGGCACACACCTGTAATCCAGGTACTTGGGAGGCTGAGACAGGAGAATCGCTTGAACCTAGGAGGCAGAGGTTGCAGTGAGCTGAGATTGCATCACTGCACTCCAGCCTGGGTGACAGAACAAAACTCCATCTGAGGTCGGAAGTTTGAGCCCAACCTCGCCAACATGACGAAACCCCATCTCTAATAAAAACACAAAAATTAGCCAGACATGGTGGCATGTGTCTGTACTCTCAGCTACTTGGAAGCCTAAGACAGGAGAGTCGCTCGAAGTTGGGAGCAGGAGGTTACAGTGAGCCAAGACGGTGCCACTGCACTCCAGCCTGGTTGAAAGAGCCAGACCTGGTCTCAGAAACAAACAAAGCTTCTGCTCCAGGTTTTTCCACTTGTCGCTTTATGTGGTGTCTCTAGCAGTCTGGTCATATTTCTCACATAGCAGAGCTCCACTGCACTACAGCTTGGGCGACACGCAAAACTCCGTCTCAAAAAAAAAAAAAAAAAAAAAAGCAAAAGCTGTCTGGCCTTCCTTAAGGCTTCCCTTCAAACTGCCACTACTTCTGCTGATTAACAGTCACAGGGCCAGACCAAGAAAAATAAAATAAGTATCTCTTAATGACAGAATGAAACAAAATTGGAGGTGGTTTTATGTCAAACAGTGTATCCTTGCTTCATTTCTCCCTTCAGTGGAAATTTGCATATTTCATCTAAGCAGGGTTTTTAAAAATTTTGAATTAAAGAGTTTTGTGGGCTTTTTAAAGTCGTGCTATGGGTAATTTTAACTTTTCTCCTCTCATTATGAGTTACTATCAAAAATGGATATTACACATTTTACAAATGTAATTTAGTTTCTATTAAGACAATACTGTTTTTCTTCCTTTTACATATGAATATGGTGACATTATAAATGGATGCTCTTATACTGAATCATACATGAATTACTAGAGTAAAATTTTGTGGCCAATTTATAAACTTCTTTAGTGTACTGTGGATTTTTAAACTTTTTTTTTCAAATTTCGGCATCAGTAATTAAACATGAGGCCATTGTGCAGTTATACATGTGAGTGTGTGTTTTACGTGTCAAGTTTGGGTAGCACTATAATTCTAGTTTTGCGCAAAATACTTTGGAAGAGTTCCTTTTTTGTCTTCTGGTCTGGAAGAGTGTAAATTCATTCTTAATATTCCATGGAATTGAAAAACAGTTCATCTGAGAACCCATCTGGGATGGTCTATTATTTTTTACATGTTTAAACTCTCTCAAAAATTTTCTTGTTTCATTCTATAGTTATTGCTCTTTTGGTTTTAAATTTCTTTATCTGTATTGATTTCCTCATTTTTAGTTCCCAAGAAAATTACATACTTCCAAAAAGTTTATAGAAAATTGGGCGAATATTCTTTAAATTTCTCCGTGCTTGAAAAATTTACCCATGCCAAACTATAATTTTGTGTATGTTGGCATTCTTCCACTTTTGATTATATCAGGAAGTGGTTTATCTACAAAAGAATATCATCATTCATAATTTCAAGGAGTGAAAATCAGGAATAGGGAATCTACTGTGAAAAAAATTGGGGGGAAGTTTCACTTGAAGCCCAATATATCATTTCTCAGCAAATCCAATGAAGCGAATTTTTCATTCTGCATTGGAAGAGATTTGTGTTTTCTTGAGCACCGGATGAAATATGATTTGCATGCAGAGACTATGCTGTGTGAAAAATAAGTAAGTTTAAATACCAGAATCACAATCACATACCGTGGACCAAGATATGCATATTATAAAAGAGAGAAGGGAGGTGTGATCAACTTAACAGAAAGTCCTTCTACCCCAACTCAGGCTCACTTCAGGGTATGTTTATAAAGAAGAATAGAGAAATGGTATGTAGAAAATTTTCAGGTCTATTACACATACAAAATAGCAATTAGCCAAAGATCCTAATATCTAGTTGATCCTAGATACTTTTTCTTATTTTGACCCCAATTACATGTATTTGACACATATTCATCCTCAGTTAAGGATCTGAGGTTATAGATATTTGCCTCACTGAAAACCATATTTTTTTCTCTGTTACTTTTGTTTTCTCTTGTGTCTTATGAGTTTGAGAAGAAAAGTTTGAATTAAAATGCTTTACTCCCTAATATTTAATCTGAAGTCAAATTCTTCATGTAATTGTATTATTTCTATTTTTGGGATAGCTTACATTTCATTTTATCAGTAAATATTATATATTAATGAGCCAAATATTTTTAATTAAAATAACCTATTCTTATTATAATTAATTTTCTAATTATTTTTTTACATTTGACTTTTAAATTTCAACTTACATCATCTATGAAATTTCTTCCATTTAACAAAATATTTATTTTTTAAATGTTGATATACAAGAATTCTGTCTCAAAAAATGAACAAAATAAATTTCAAATTTACCATTGTATTCCAAAATTATTAATATTTAAAGTATATAACTGAGTATTCACTAAAACAATCATGATAATTTAAGTACATTAATTAAATAAGAAAAATATGAGAAATTCAGAGTTCAATATGTACATCTGTTCTCCAGTCTATAATTATGCCCAAGTCTATTGCTGATCTTATTTAAATCACTATACTACAAACTCTTCCTTCTGTCATATGTATTCACCCTTGGTTTCCCAATCAATTTCTATATTTACTTCTGTTTATAGTGAAGAGAGGGTTTGATTACAAAAGAAAAGGATTTTTTAAATATTCGCTAAAATATATTCATTTTCATTTAACATTTTCCATTATTATCTTAGGACACTTCTTACTTTATTTCTTCATTCATTTAGCTCTTTATGTGTAAACAAGAACTTAGGTTGTGCCAAAGTCTGTGCTCATTTGTTGTAAATACAATATTAAGCAAGTTGAATACAGTCTGTCCCTGTATGGAACTTAAAATATAGTAGGAAAGTTATAATAAAATAAGCTTAAGATAATAGTATCGTTTGGAAAAATGCCACAGTATAGAGATACAGTTTTTGTGTTTTTGTTTTTTTAGACGGAGTTTCGCTCGTTACCCAGGCTGGAGTGCAATGGCGCGATCCCGGCTCACCGCAACCTCCGCCTCCTGGGTTCAGGCAATTCTCCTGCCTCAGCCTCCCGAGTAGCTGGGATTACAGGCACGCGCCACCATGCCCAGCTAATTTTTGTATTTTGAGTAGAGACGGGGTTTCACCATGTTGACCAGGATGGTCTCGATCTCTTGATCTCGTGATCCACCCGCCTCGGCCTCCCAAAGTGCTGGGATTACAGGCTTGAGCCACCGCGCCCGGCCAATTTTCTCTGTACACTTCTACCTTTAGTGCAGTCTCTGGCCTGCCTGGATAAAGTTTATGCTTTATTTCTGAAGTCTGATATATTGTGAAAATAGCCATGGAAAATTCTCTATTTTTTCCACTATTTTTACATTAGACAATTATTTCCCCGTAAAATGAGGTTAATGTGAAGAGATAAAAAATTAGAATCAGCCAAAGTTGAATCAGGAAAACCACAACATTATTAAAGTGGTAAAAATGCTATTTCCCCAAATGGGATCCCAGCTTGCAAGTTCATGAATTTTCTCACAGGACTCTACTAGCTTTTTTTTAGAAGTAAAAAAATATATATATATTTTTCAGCAATACGGCTTTATAGACTAACTCCAACATCACATTTCTGACTTTTGATTTCTAGATCTTCATTTTCAAAGATCTTTCATTTTTGATTAACAGAAAAGGAGAAAAATTATTCAAATCTTTAAAAATGTAAGAATAGATCATATTGAAATGTAAGGTTCATGTGACAAAATAATAAATGGAATCACAAATAAAAAAACAATTCTCAGCAATCTGTATTCTACTTTAGTGTAACAATCAGGTTAACATTCTTAAAATTGCCTTGGTTAGAAAAACAACTAATTGTAATTTCTGTGGACACAGTAGAAATAAAGATAACATCTTATTTTCTTTAAAGCAAACATTCTTTCTGGCAAACAAGTGTTTTCTAGTTCTCCATTAGACTGAACCTTTTAACGCCAAGTTACTATCTTGTACATGTACGCTGGGATGATTTCACTGAGATTTACGTCTTAAGACATTTTCTAGATAATCTATTTGTAGGTAAATGGCTACATAAATATGTCACTGGCATAAAGATGTTTATAAGAAAACTTTGATTCTGAATTGCAGAAACACAATAACATATTTTCACTCACATGCTTGCCATATCTCGCATTATCTCAAAATGCTATGATAGTAGTCTAAGACAAAAACACATTTTCTCTGAAAGATTTTAACATCTGACACTGGCCTCAGCAACACAAACTCTACTTATCATTATTTTAAAGAAAATAATATATTAAAAATGTTTAGTAATTGATTTTTAATCATAATTGCTGAATATTTTTTCATGGCATCACCTCTGGAATCATCTACAGTATTTTTCATTCTTATAGTTATTAAAATTATAGTTGTTTAAAGTGTTCATTTAAATCTCAATTTCAGGCTTGCAATGACCCATGGTTGCTTTGATATAGATGAAGTAATCATGCTGTCATTCTGATTCACAGGAACACTCCTTCTTTAAGAACCTACTTCTCATGGCTGAAGGATTTTTAATTTTTAATTTTTATTATTTTTTTGCCTTCTGTATTGGTCACTGCTCTATTTCTACATCTACACTAATGTGTTCATCAGTACCTTCTGTGAATGCCAAGCATCAAATAGCTGGTGGTTGCCTCACTTGTGGGTTATCTGGAAAGCCCGGAAGCCCACTTCAAATAGGATTCAAGTTATATCTGACTAGCTATGCAGGATCCACCAGGTTCCCTTTACCCACTGCATGGTACTCTATTGTGAAATATAGTTATGGGAGCTGAGGTTTAGGTATCTTTGGTTGTGTTCCTTGAATAAAAGGAAACTCACATGCTGATCACAGCACGTAATGAAAATGTGCACTGCTCCACTGCATGCCATTCTCTCATCCCTGCCACCTGTCTAATTCTTTTCCTTCCTGCTCACATAGCACAATCTGATCTGATAAGCCATTGGCTATGCAAACATTTAACTGAGAAATGAATTCAAGCCTACAGCTTTAATGACATTCCTATTCCCTGTGCTATTTCTCTTGAAGTTTCCTTCTTATTTGGCAAAATGAAGATTCAAGTACATAGAAATACATACGGATCTGATCATTGAAACCATAGAAGTGCATCCTATCCTATCTCCCAAAGATAGATAATTGATTCTTCAGTCACCAAATACTCATCCAGTGTCAACTACAGATCAATCAGAATACCAAGATCTGGGAATAAAATAAGGAAAGTTAGACTTGATTACTATCTTAAAATTCTACAGTATTGGGGTAAGTGGATGGCAAATATTGATCACACAATAAATCTAAAATTGTTCCTTGTCATTTTGCATCTTCTAATGGTGGATCACTAAACAGTTTAACACTAAAATAACATCATATTGTTTCAGCAACAAGATGAATATACCTAATCAGCATAATATTGAGGAAAAATAAAGCCAGATAGAATATGAACATTGAGACAGTGTTGGAATCAAGATGATGGTTCCCTTTGGGGAGAATGGTGGGTAGCTTGAGGAACTGGTAATGTTCTAATTTTTGGCAGTTGTTAGTTATATGCATATGTCATCTTTATTATAATATCACAGTAGAAACTTTCAGCTTTTTGCATTATTTAATATGCTATGGCCTGAATTTCTCCCCACTCCAAACTCACTTGTTGAAGCTCTAATTCCCCAATATCACTGTAGTTGGATGCAGGGTCTATAAAGAAATAAAGTTAAATGAGATCATAAAAGTGATCTAACCTGATAGGGTAGGTGAGCTTGTAAGAAGAGGAAGAAAAAGACATTTCCCTCTCTCTTTCTGCATTTACACAAAGAGGAAAGGCCATGCCAGCACACAAAGTGACACTTGCCTATAAGCCAAAAGAGTCTCAGAGTGAACCTACGTTGCCAGTACCTTAAACTTGGACTACCCAGCCTCCAGGGTTGTGAGGAATAATTACTTTAAATATAAATGGGTAAAACTTTCCAATCAAAAGGCCATAAAGTGGCAGAAAGGATTCAGAAAAGAAAACAAACCAAAACCAATAAAATGCTGTCTACAAGAGACTCACTATATATTTAAGAACAAACATACACTGGAAGTGAAGGATGGAAAAAGATATCTCATAAAAATGGTAATCAAAAGAAAGCAAGAGTAACTACATTTATATCATCCAAAATAGAATTTAAGCAAAAATTGTGTAGAGACAAATAAGGTCATAATACGATGACAAAAGGGTCAATTCAACAGGGAGATCAAATAATTATAATCATATTCACACCCAACATTAGCAAATATAAATATATAAAGCAAAATCCAAAGGGAAAAATCAACAATAATACAATAGTAGGAGACTCAGTACTTTATTTTAAATAATGTATATAATGTACAGACAGAAATCAACAAATCCCTAACTTGAACAAAACTATGGGCCAAAAGGAACATATAGACATATACAGTAGTTTCCACCCAACAGCATTAGAATACACATTCCTCTAACAACACACAAAACATTCTTCAGGATAGATTAATAGTTAAGATATAAAACAAGTCTTAAGAAAATTTAAGATCAAAGTCATTTCCAGCATGTTTTATAACCAAAATGGAATGAAACTAGAAATCAGTGACAATAAGTAAACAGGAAAATTCACAAATACATGGAAACTAAACAATACATTCTTTAACAGCTATTGGGTCATAGAGAAAATTAAAACAAAGTTTCTTATAATCTCAAGACTGACAGGAATGATGGCACATGCCTGTAATACCAGCACTTTGGAAGACTAACACGGACAGAATGCTTCAGGACCAGCCTGGAAAACATGGTAAAGCCTTGTCTCCACAAAAAAAATATATATATAAAAAATTAATTGGGTATGGTGGTGCACACCAATAGTCCCAGCTACGTAGGAGGCTGAGGTGGGAAGATAACCTGAGCCTGGGAAGTCAGAGCTACAGTGACCCTTGTCCACACCATACTGCACTCCAGCCTGGGCAACTGAGTGAGACCCCATCACTAAAATAAAATAAAATAAAAGAGAGAGAGAGAGAGCTCTCAAGACAAATGAACATGAACACAACATACCAAAACCTATTGTATGCAGCAAAAGCAGTCCTAAGAAGAATGTATATATTGACAAATGTCTACATAAAAGGAAGAAAGGTCTCAAATGAAACTCCTAACTTTATAATCCCCAAAGACCTATATTGATGGAAACAAAAGTAGGGCTAAAATTAGTAGAAGGAAGGAAAAAAAATAAGAATTAGAGCAAAAATGAATCAAAAAGAATAGAAAAACAACAGAAAAATGACAAAAGAGTTGTTTCTTAAGTGATAAGACAAATTCAACAAAACTTTAGGTAGACTAAGAAAATAAGAGAAAAACAAAAATATGCAAATGAGAAAAGAAAAGGATTATAAGAAACTACTATGAACAGTTATATACCAACCAATTGGATATCCCAGAAGAAATCAATAAATTCCTAAAACATGCAACTTACCAAGACTAACTCATGAAGAAATAGAAAGCCTGTAAAAAACAGTAGCAAACAAAAAAGGTTGAATCAGCAACCAAAAACATTCCAACAAATAAAAGCCCAGTACCAGATGGCTTCACAGGTGAATTCTTCCAAATATTCAAAGAAGAATTAATATCAATTCTTCTTAAACAATTACAAAACAAACAAACCAACCAGAAAAAAAAAGACAGCAAACAAAACAAAATGAATTTGCAAATTCATTTTGACATCATCACTACTCTGATACCAAATTCAGATAAAACACCACAAGAAACAAAAGCTATAATCTAGGTTGATGCAAAAATTGTCGTGATTTTTGCCATTACTTTTAACAGCAAAAACTACAATCATTTTTGCACCAACATAATAATGTCTCTAATATATATGGAGACAAAAATCCTCAATAAAGTACTAGCAAATCAACTTCAAGAGCACATTAAAAAGATTGCACACCATGACCAAGTGGAACTCATCCCTGTGATGCAAGAATGGTTAATCACATGCAAATCAATCAATGTGACACACCACATTATTAAGAACAAAAATAGAATCCACATGATGACTTCAATAGATGCAGAAAATGCATTTGACAAAAGTTCAGCCTACATTTGTAATAAAAACTCACAACAAAATTAGCATGGAAGTACCTTCTCTCAACACAGTTAGAGCAATAAAAGAAATGCTACAGCTTACATTACAAACGATGGAAAAAAACTGAAAGCCTTTTCTCTAAGATCGGGTAGAGATCTTAGAGATTTTGTACCTCTACTCAACACTTTGTACCTCTATTTAACAGAATATAGGAAGTTATTCCCAGAATGATTAGATAAGAAAAAGAAATTTAATAGTATCCAAATTGGAAAGAAAAAAGTAAAACAACACACTGGGGTCTATTGGGGGAAATAGGGGAGAGACAGCCAGAGGGGGGAGTGGGGGAGGGATAGCATGGGGAGAAATGCCAAATGTGGGTGAAGGGGCAGAAGTCAGCAAAACACACTGCCACGTGTGTACCTATGCAACTATCTTACATGTTCTGCACATGTACCACAAAACCTAAAACGAAATTAAAAAAAAAAGAAAAAAGTAAAACAATCTCTCTTTGCAGATGACATGATTATATATGTAGAAAACCCTAAAGACTCACCAAAAATGTTGTTAAAATTAATTAACAAATTCAGTAAAGTTGAAGGATGCAGAATCAACATATAAAGATCAGTTGCATTTCTATGTACAAACCAAAAACTATCTCTAAAGGCAATTAAGAAAGCAATGCCATTTACACAGCAGAAAAAAATAATAAAATACTTAAAAATAAATTTAAATAGGTGAAAAGTGTACACTAAGAATTATAAAACATTGACAAAAGAAATTAAGGAAGACACAGTGGAATGACATCTTTGTTCAAGATTGCAAGAATCACACTTCCTGATTTCAAACTATATTACAAAGCTGCAGTAGTAAAAACAGTATAGTAACAGCAGAAAAATAGGCACATTGATCCATGGAACAGAATAGAATCCAAAAATCAACCCACATACTTATAGTCAACTGATGTTTGACAATGGTCCCAAGAACACACAATGGGGAAAGAATGATCTCTTCAGTAATAGTATTGGGAAAATTGGATATCCACATGCAAGAGAATGATACTGGATACTTATCTTACACCATGCATAATGGATACTTATCTTACACCATGCACAAAAATAAACTTAAATGGATCAAAGATTTAATAGTGAGACACAAAACCACAAACTACTAGAAGATAGCATAGGGAAAAGGCTTATTAACTGTGGTCTGGGCAATGATGCTTTTAGATACCTCACTAAAATCATGGCTAAAGAAAATAAAAGTAGATAAGTAGAAATATCTCAAATAAAAAGCATCTGTGCAGCAAAAAGAAGCAATTAACAGAGTTAGAAAAAGGAACCTTTGGAATGGGAGAAAATATGTACAAGGCTTCTATCTGATAAGAGATTTATATCCAAACTCTATAAGGAACTCCAAACAACAGCAAAAAGCAACATTATTTAAAAATGGGCAAAGAATTTGAAGAGACATATTTCAAAATAAAAAAAAAATCTGGAAATAGCCTACAGATATGTGAAACAGTATTCAGTTTCACTAGGAAAGGCAAATAAACACCATAATGAGATATGATCTCATACCAGTTAGAATGACTAATACCTAAAAATAAAAATATAATGAGTGCTGGTGAGGATATAGATAAAAGAAAACATTTTTACACTAATCATGGGAATGTAAACTATTACAGACATTATGGAAAACAATATGGAGTTTCCTCAAAATGTTTAAAATAGAACTACCATATAATCCAGCAATCCCACTTTAGGATACATATCCAGATAAAATGAAATCAGTCTCTCAAAGTGATATCTGCCTTTGTATGTTCACTGCAGTATTAATTAGCCAAGATATGGAAACAATCTAAATGTTCATTGATGAATAAATGATTGAGACAATGAACCTAGAGAACATTATGCTAAGGAAATAAGCCCAACACAGAAAGACAAATACTGTATGATCTCATTTACATGTGGAATGTGAAATTAGTCAAATTCATTCAAGCAGAAAGTATATATACATGCACTCACACACATATAAAAATGCTATATATATGACATATATATGTTTGTGTATATATAAGCATACACACACACACATACACACACACACACACACACACACACACACACACACACAAAATGGAACGTCTTCAGGGCCTTAAAAAAGAAGGAAATTCTGCCATTTGCAAAAACATGGATGAACCTAGAGGACATTCTGCTAAGTGAAAAAAGCCAGACAAAGAAATACAAATATTGTATGCTTTCAGTTTTATGTGGAATGTGAAATAATCAAACTCATATAAGCAGAAAGTAGAATGGTAGTTGTCAGGGCTGGGGGCAGAGAAGAATGAAGACATTTTGGTCACAGGCTACTAAGTTTCCGTTTGCAAGATGATTAAGTTCTGAAATCCAATGAACAGCATGGTACTACAGTTATCGATACTGTATGGTGTCCCTAAAACTCGCAAAGAGGATAGATAGTGTGTTCATCACATGAAAAAAAAGCAAAAGAAAAAAATGGTAACTCCTTGAAGTGATGAATATGTTAATTAGTTTTACTGTGGTGATTATTTCATAATGTATATATGTATCAAAATATCAAGTTGTATATCTTAAATATAAACATACAATTTTTATTTAATTATACCTCAATAAAGCTGATGGGGGGAGCTAATACAGTGAAGAGAACAGCAGAAAGGTGCAAGCTGGATTAGGTCAACGACTGATTTGGAAGTGAGGAAATGGTGACAGCTCCTGGAGACAAATCCTTTCAGAATTTTAAATGTTAGGAGATTACCAAGAATGCTGGAAGTGAAATATCCAGTAAGAGCGTTTTCATGTTTTCTTGCTTGTTTTAATGGGATAGTCCTGAAGCAAACCAAAAGGAAAGATTGATTAAAATGGGAGTTTATAGGAGAAAGAAGGTATAATCTTTTACGTAAATTTCTTGCATTGATGTTGAGATCCTAAGCACCAGTGGAAGCATCTCCCTTAGATGAAAAGAGGACATCGCCTTGTTAGTAGCAGGAAAATATATGATGCGGACAGATGTATGTCTGTGTGTATATTTGGTATCATGAGGTTGACAGAGTTATTCCCTGACAAATACTTTTTTCCAGTTAATCAGAAGGTAAATAGTTACCAAAACTTATTGAGGACATTGAGAAAATAGAAAATTTCAGTAGAGTGGAAAAGATTTGAAGAGGGCATTGTTTAAATGTAATTACAGTCAGTTTTTCAAAGTCACGTACTGATACTTCTGAGCAATGTTCAGGAGCTCATTTAAGATCAGTGCCCATACATCCATACATTTTAAATGAAACCAGGAGGCTCTAGTAGGTTACATCTTCCTATATTGCTGGGCTACTTGAGTTCAAGTGCAAATAAATTGTATGATAGGTTTACTTCAGAATAGGGATTTTGCCAAATGGATACAACTGAAAAAGAGAAACTTTGTCATATTGGAAAGATAATTCTTGGAATAATGACTCAATTAATCTAAGCTGAATAACAAGAAACTGAAAAAAAGATGGCCAACGTATTTGTATAAAAAAAAATTTCAATAGACTATAGTTTGATTGTAGTGAAAAATTAGAGTGTGAGTATATAAATAAAATATGAGAGACATCTGTAGACACAGTGGGCTGCTGAAGATTCTAGGGCAGATAAAATGGAGTAGGAATTTGAAAAGGAATAAATGTGGATGACTCTGGAGATAAGAAGGTCAACAACAACATGTGAGGTTAAATAAACGACTTGAGCATTGAAGTGCCCCAACGAGATGACAGTGCTTCTGTTCTTAAGGAGAATCTGTAAAATATATGTTGAAATCTTTGAAAGATTAGAGAGAATTATCTGGAAGCCATCAAATGACAAGAACAAGGAGGGATTGGGTGATACATATGAAGGTCTTAACTAGATTTTGTTTTTATTTTAAGAAACACTAGAATGACAATGATCTGGATTTAACAATGAGGGGAGGAATAACAATTCTCACTTTACGTCCTTGAAGTTTAAAAAAAAGAAACAGGCTCTTCTTGAAAACATTATGCCTGATAAATTTTCACATGAAAGAGGGTCCTTCACTCAAGATAAGGACATTAAGAAAACATTCTTAGAAAAGTTTGCAATTGAAGGAATTTTGCTAGTTATGAAACTTATTTTGATGGGCACACTGAAAGAACTTCTGCAGTGAAGCAACAGATTAAGAGTGGGGGCTGAATCAGTATGACAAAGAATTTAGGTGATGTTTTTGGAAAATATATGATGTAGGGCTTACATGTGTTGCTGAACAGGGAAGGGAAACATGTATTAATTTAGTCTGAAAATTTGATTTAAGGAGAGTGGGCATTAAATGGTTGTTTTCTCTTTTGGCAAAAGTGATAGTAAACACAAGGGTCATGTATCTCTCCTGCTAGAATGCTCACTCTAAGAGGATCCAGAATTCAGATTTACATTCAGAGTTGGTTGGACTGTTAATGGTGAATACAAACACTATCAGCAGCATTAATATCAATAATACAACACATACTATGTGCTAAGGCAATGTTATCATAGTGTATTATAAATAGTAAACTTACTTAGACCACTCAACAACTCTAGGACCTAGTGCCCACTGTCATTACCACTATATAGGGGAGAAAGGTGGAGGATGCAGGGATTAAGTCACTTCCTCAGAGTCCCAAAGCTAAAAAGTGGTGAAGCTGAAATTTCAACTATGGCAGTGTGGCTGTATTTATTCTTTTTTAAGATAGGAGAGGATCCAAAATACTTAAATATTGATAATAAGAAGTTAATATAAAAGGTGAGGTTGTAGAGACAGAAGAAAGAAGGTGTATATACAGGAGCAAAGATGGCTAATCACAGTCAATAACTCTCCTCTCTTTATTCTTTAAAATAATTCAAGTCTTATTCTAGATGATGATGCTACCATTAAAATATTTTACTTTCCAACCTTCTTCGGATTAGACATTATAACATGACTTCGTTCTCTCCAAGAGTAGAGTGTAGAGTAGTTAAGAAGTCAGCTTACTCATTTAAAATGAAGATCACTTTTGCCCTCCTATCTGTCTCCCTCTTCTGACTTTCAGTGTAGACATAATAGCTAGAGTTCCAATACGTACATTGGATCAAATGTACCTTGAGGGATCGCACTGAAAAATAGGATCTTGGATCCTCAGTAATACCCTGAAGCTACCAGATGCCCTGGAATTCCTAACTTCAGAACTATTTTACATGACAACAAAATATATTTTTTGTTTTAGATATCGTTTCAATACTTTTCTGTTAAATGCAGTGAATCATTACAGAAAACCAAGAGAGTATGGTGTCCAGAAGCCAGTGAAAAATACTACTTTCAAAATGAGAAAAATACTCATACTTTATTAGAGAGGAAGTAAGACAATGACTGAAATGTGCTCATTGGATAAGCCCATTTATTTCTAGGGTTTCATTATTGGAACTCTAAGCTTGTGGAAAGTGTTTATATCCTACTGCTCTAGGTCATTGCCAGAGTATGATTTTTTACCCCCCCCAAAATTTACAATCTCAGGTATAAAAATGTTAAACAAAAGGAGGCCAATATGACTTTAGCAAAAGAAGTTTCAGAAGTATACATTTTAAAGTAAAGACAATAGTGATTGCGATAGTAAATAGTAGCAAATAGAAGGTAAGAAAATAAAGACAATTTGAGTATATAATGTACTAGAAAGTTGTCTCTGAAGAAGAGTGTAGACATGGATTGGTAAATGGAGAGAGTATGGAATCTAAAAAGGTCAATGTTTTTAGTTTGTTGGTTTTGTTTTGTATCAAGAGGAAAAATAAACTAGGACATAGTTGACTTATTTTCCACATTAAAATCCAGGATATTTTCTTTTTGAAAGGGGAGAGATTATAAATACATAAGGAGGGAGCAGAGAGAAAGAGAGAAACAGGGAGCAACATAGACAAAGTGAGAGGCATTTTTAAATGGTGCAAATTTCTATTATTTATGATGCCATGAGTGAAATTTCCAAATAAAGTAAAATCAATTTAAGAAGACTCTCCAATGAAATAAACATAACAAGTAAAGAGAGATAAGTGCCACATATTATGGCACAGAATTTAGCACTTGCATAGCCTTAATTTGCAAACTCTTGCTAGTTATTGCTAATTATGTTAGAATATTTTTAATAAAATATATTTATCCTTGTGATTGGGCTCATTTTAATATGTCACTTACTTTCCAACTTCAAAATAAGAGTTACTCTGTTAGAATATTTTAACAGTAAAATTTCTGAAATTAAAACAGAATTTCATGCTGCATAAAGGAAAAAGATTTCAAGAAGATTTCTATGGCAAATAGTTTCGATGTCACTAAGTTTTCTAATAGATATTTCACCAGTCTGCTGAAATTTCATCCAAGAAAAATAGTGTATGGAACAAATTTATCTCATGTTCTGTTTCCCCTCAAAATAGTAGCTTCTATTAAAAAAAAAAAACCTACAAATTTTTACCATGTGCTTCTTAGAACATCTTTATACCTAAGACCCAGACAAATATAAAACATTTGTTCAGAAGAGACAAGCAACCTACACATTTAATTATTTGCAGAATTGTTAATATATTTATAATTTAAAATTATGTAGAAAATAAATTGTGCATTCTATATTGATACCCTACTTGGTGCATTATCAGAGTTATAATAAACAATAACATGATTCCATGTGCTTAAATACTATGAGTGAAATGTTTTTAAGCATGAAATAGTTTTGGAGGAAATAAAATCACTCTTTTTTACTGGTCTATCAATCTTCCAACAATGGATCTTCAATAAAGTTTTAGAAGTCTTCCCCAAACGCTATGGTATCACCCTGAGACCTGCAGGTATGCATGTGAATAACTTCTGATATAACCTTGCTGTGTTCATTTGTTTATCCCATTAAACTCAATACAATAAAAATGGGCAAATATAATGTATCCAGTGATGTCCAAAATTAGATATAATTTCCATTTTTCCAATATCCAATATATATTCCCACTTCCAAACAATATTCCTTCAAAGATAATATTTAGTATAAAGAAATATATGGTTGAAATTGTGTCAATTGATTTTTCAAAAGGTATTTTTATTTATACCCTAAAAATATTTTATGAAAGTAAAGATACTTCTTTTTTAATTACCTTGTTAAAATTATTGCCATCTTAAAACTATGCCCAATCATCACCAACATGTAAGAATCAAGGAAAGATAAGAACATAAGACTTCTATGTATGTATTTATTTACAATTGTTTCAATAGATAATATGCACAGTGTGGCTTCCAAAAATTGTAAATGGTACAAATGGGAATACGTGGAAAATCTGTTTCTTACATACTAGTCCTTCATTTTCCCAGGGGAAACCACTGTTCGTAGTTGATTATTTATTATTGCAGAGACAATTTCTGAAAATATAAATGAATCAATATGAATAAAGCTATAGAATGTTTTTAACAAATGCAAAAGGCATCATATTTCTATGAATTGGTTAACCGGCATCTTGCTGTATTTAATGAAACATTATTCCAAAACCTTAGATAAAACATCACTCTCCACTATTCCCTCTAACCCAGCCAAAGCAGTACCCACAACCACTTTGGTTCACTTTGCATTACCCTGTCGTATCTTCTCTACAGTAGTTCCCTGTGTTTTAGACTACATTTTACAATAATTGATTTGCTTGCAATTATTCTCTCAAGAGATTGCTACCATTTAAATTCTTTACACAGTGTATGACAGTGAATGTCTCATTCTCAAAGATTCTCATCAGTATTGTGAGTAAATGGTGTTGTTTTCATTTCTCTTTTTATTATGTTGACTGAATTTAAGCATATTTTTACACATTTAAAAATCAACATATATTTTGTTGTCAAATACTCCTTTATACATAATTTTATGAGGAGTGTATTGATTTATGAGCACCCATTAAGTAAATAAAATAATCCATGTTTTCTTTTGACTACATTTTATCTCTTTCTATACACTCTAAATTTTAATTTTTGCATATCACACCTAGCACTTTTCTCTTTTAAGACTGTGTTTTACTTTTGTACGGAAGCTACTCCATTTCAAGATCATAAAATTATCACATACTTTCTATTATTCATTTTTATGGTTTCATTTTTATACAATAATTGTGAGTCATCTGAAATTTATTGCCCTGTGAGAAATGAAATTATAGTGCAAGTTTTTTTCCATATGCTAGCCAGTAATCCCAGTTCTACTTATTAAATTATATTTCTCTTCCAACCTATGTGGGGCTTCATCTCCATTATGAACTAAACAATTAGATTCTATATCTAGATTCTCTATTTTGTTCTGTTTACATGTTATCGACGCATACTTTGATTACCACAGAGCTAAATTTTTAACAAATTTCTCATGAGTTGGTCACCTCTCATTACATTTTTTTTTATAGTTTTTCCAACTCTATTTGCAATTTTTGACTTAAAAAATAATTTGGCTAGGTCCAAGAAAAACTTTTTTTGAATTGTACTTTAGGTTCTGGGGTACATGTACAGATCATGCAAGATTGTTGCATAGGTACATTCATGGCAAGCTGGTGTGTTGTCACCATCGCCTCATCATCTATACCTGACATTTCTCCCCATGTTACCCCTCCCCCACCCTCCCTCCCACTCCCATAGGCCTCCCCAACATATCCCACTGTGTGATGCTCCCCACTTTTTGTCCCAGTGTTCTCATCATTCAACACCTGCCTATGAGTGAGGACATGCAGTGTTTGATGTTCTGTTCTTTTGTCTGTTTGCTGAGAATGATGGTTTCCAGGTTCTTCCATTTCCCTACAAAGGACACAAATTCATCATTTTTTATGGCTGCATGTTATTCCGTGGTGTATATGTGCAATATTTCTTTGTCCAGTCTACCGTCAATGGGCATTTGGGTGGCTCCATGTCTTTGCTATTGTAAAGAGTGCCACAATGAACATGTCTGTGCATGTGTCTTTATAATAGAACGATTTATAGTCCTTTGGTTGTATACGCAGTAATGGGATTGCTGGGTCAAATGGTATTTCTATTTCCATATCCTTGAGAAATTGCCACACTGTCTTCCACAATGGTTGAACTAGTTTACACTTCCACCAACAGTGTAAAAGTGTTCCTATTTCTCCACATCCTCTCCAGCATCTGTTGTCTCCAGATTGTTTAATGATCGCCATTCTAACTGGTGTGTGGTGGTATCTCAACGTTTTTTTAAATTTTCATTTCTCTAATAATCAGTGATGATGAGCATTTTTTCATATGTTTGTTGGTCTCATATATGTCCTTTTTTGGAAAGCGTGCATATCCTTCTCCCACTTTTGAATGGGCTTATTTGTTTTTTTCTTGTAAATCTGTTTTAGTTCTTTGTAGATACTGGATATTAGCCCTTTGTCAGATGGGTAGATTGCAAAAATTTTTTCCCATTCTGTTGGTTGCTGGTTCACTCTAATGATTGTTTCTTTTGCTGTACAGAAGCTCTGGAGTTTAATTAGGTCCCATTTGTCTATTCTGGCTTTTGTTGCCAATGCTGTTGGTGTTTTAGCCATGAAGTTGTTGCCTATGCCTATGTCCTGAATGGTTTTGCATAGGTTTTTTTCTAGGGTTTTTATGGTGTTAGGTCTTATGTCAAAGTCTAATCCATCTGGGGTTAATTTTAGTGTAAGGCGTCAGGAAGGGGTCCAGTTTCTGCTTTCTGCACACTGCTAGCCAGTTTTCACAACATCATTTATTAAACAGGGAATCCTTTCCCCATTGCTTGTTGTTGTCAGGTTTCTCAAAGATCAGATGGTTGTAGATGTGTGGCATTGCCTTCAAGGCCTCTGTTCTGTTCCATTGGTCTATATTTCTGTTTTGCTACCAGTACCATGCTGTTTTGATTACTGTAGTTTTGTAGTACAGTTTGAAATCAGGTAGTGTGATGCCTCCAGCTTTGTTCTTTTTGCTTAGGATTGTCTTGGCTCTGCAGGCTGGCTTGTTCATTTCTTTTCACTCTTTTTTCTCTTTTCTTGAGTTGATCTTCAATCTCTGATATCCTTTCTTCTGCTCAGTGGATTTGGCTGTTAAAACTTGTGTATGCTTCACAAAGTTCTCATGCTGTGTTTTTCAGCTCCATCTCATCATTTATGTTCTCCTCTAGGCTGGTTATTCTAGTTAGCATTTCATCTAATCTTTTTTCAAGGTTCTTAGTTTCTTTGCATTGGGTTAAAACACGTTCTTGTAGCTCAGAGAAGTTTGTTATTACCCATCTTCTGAAGCTTTCTTCTGTCGCTTATCAAAATCATTTTCTGACCTGTTTTGTTGCCATGCTGGTGAGTCGTTGTGATCTCCCTGGGGAGAAGAGGCAGTCTGGATTTTGATGTTTTTGTCCTTTTAGTGCTGGTTTCTTCCCATCTTCTCTGAGTGGATGTTCTTTCTGTTAAAGTTGGGGTTATTTCTCCTGTATGAGACTTTTTTTTTTGAATGCAGATGTCAGTGTGCCACTTGAGACAGTTTGTCCATTGTCTGCCTGTGGAGGTGCTGCTCGGCTGCCTCAGTCTCAGCCAGGCTGCTATTTCTTCTTCACCTGGCTTCCGTACTGGTGGGTTTATCCCTGCTTTCCCAATGGCGGGCTCTTTCCCTCTGTGGAGCCTGCTATTCCCAGGTGGAGGATGTGTTAACTGCGAAACTCTCCCTTGAGAGGGACTCCCACCATTGGATCTTGCAGGGGAGGTGCCTGTCTGGTAGTATCCCCCTCCCTGTTTTCAACTCTCCCTTCTGTGGGACGGGCAGTTCCTTTTCACAAGCTTTCTCGGTATTAGTCCAAATCTCCGCCCTGGTCTGCGCTAACAAGGCACCAGTCTGGCCAGGGCTGCTGTCCTGGGCTGTCACCCTGGTCTGCGACTCCTGGTGGTTTTCTTGGTCTATGTGTTGCCGAAGACTCAGAGTGAACTGCTGTATCTGATTCAGAGAACCGAGGAGGTGATGCTCCCCCGCGACCATCCTCCATGCCTGATACACTTTCCAGGTGGGCCAGTATCCCGCCTTGCCTCAGCTGGATGCCTTTGGGCTGCTCTCGCTGCCTTTTTTGGGAGTTAATTCCACTGTTCAACCAGTACCTTTAAAACAAAGCTGGTACCTCCCTTGGAGATGTGGATATCGTTCTGGTTCTGTCTCACTCAGTGGTAGCTGCACTCCAGAGATGGTTCCTTTTGGTCATCTTCCCCTGAATCTCTGGTCCAAGAAAATCTTAATATTTTATTTTCATATATTTGAATGTATGGATTAATTTAGATATAATTAAAATTATAATTTTAAAACATACTGTGTAATATACTTTATTCTTAAGCATACACTTCCACAGAACTTGTTTCCTTAATATTATTTCGAACATCTTTATTTTACATTTTTTATTTATTGCCATTGTGAGGCCACTTATTCCATTATACTTCTGAATTACTTCTCATTTGTATATAGGAAGGTCACCAATTTGCATATATTCAGTTGTATTCACAAACAGCATATTCTTTTATTGTGTGAGTGTTTTACTGATTCATATAATTCCTCTTACTTTTTTATCTCAATCTTTTAAAAGACGTGCAGAAGTAGGAAGTCATAACTACTAGAACAGTTTGAAGATAAGCTGGTTCTGTCTTCATGCTCTGCCATCCCTAATCTGGGATTTTATCCTTGTGATCTCAAATGTGACAGCTCTATCTCCACATGTCATGTTACTTACTCAAGGAGAAATAATAGGAAGGTCCCCAGGACTTTCCCTTTAAAAGTTATATGTGAGCTGAGAAGCTGTCACCCAAAACTAACATTATCATCTCAATGACTAGAACCCTCATAATGTAGCTCTAAAGGAGGCTGATAAAGTAAGCAATTTTCTCAATATAACTTGGAATTAAAAAAAGAAAAAGCTAAGGGGGAAAGGTTTCTAGTTACTCTTCAGTGATCCAGCCTGTGATCGCTCTGACTCTGTTCTCTCTGGTTCCTTGTTTCACTAAGACTGGATTTGTTCTCTTATCTCATGCAAGTGTTATTATTTCCCATTATCCTGTTTCAGCCACGTAGGCCTATTTCTACACTGAGAGTTCAGTAGGTCTGTGGCTTCAGACCTCTTAATCACCTTTCTATTCTATTTCTGATCCATGAGGACATTTTTATATTTTGGAAACCCAGTGTTGTGATTTATAATCTCACTTTTAATATTTTACCTGTTGTTTTAGTGAGCTTAGAGTAATGAGAGGGATGACCACAACATGTTCTTACAATAACGCCTTGACTGCAAGCGTACGTCATGGAAATTTTTTATTTTGAGATAATTTAGACATACATAATAGTTTTAAAATAATATAACACTTATCAACTTTTCTTTAAGTTAATAACATACAAAATCTTATAGAAATATCAATTAAGACATTAACCTTGAAGCAATTAAAAAAATAAACAAAATTTCCTTAGATTTCACCTTTTTTCACTGTTCTTTTTCTGTTCCAGGATGCAATTCAAGATCCCGCATTGCATTGTCAGAGCGCCTTAGCCTCGTCAAACAGTACTTCCGTCTTTTCCCTTGTCTTTCACAAGGACACTTGTCAGTTTCTTGGTAGACTGTCTCTCAGATTGTGCTTGTCTGATGTTCTCACAGTTTTAGATTGAAGCAACGTGTACTTGGGAGGAAAACCACAGAGGTGGTGTGTTCTCCGTGCATCCCTTCAGAACACACGATGTCCATAAGGATTACTTGCAATGTTAACCTTAATCACATGGCATCTTAATCATAGTGCTGCCTGCCAGGATTCTCCACTGTAAAGTTAGTTTTCCCTTAGTAATTATGGAATATTTGGGAAAAGTCTGTGTAAATAGTCTGTTTCTGTTTAAACTTTCACCCCCTAATTTTAATGTCTATCAGTGGATCTTGCCTACAGCAATTATTACTATGGTAATTTTATTTTGCTTTTTCATCTAGATTTATTAATAGGAATTCTTCTGTAAGGAAGGGCTGCCTCTACTCCCCAGTCTTTCTGATATTTATGCATGGATTCATTCTACTTTTTAAATGTTAAGTTCTAATCCAGTATCATAGTTATTTCCTCTGTTGCTCCAGCTGTTTCTGTTTGGGTCATTGGGACCTCTTCTGTATGGGTTCCTGGACTCTTTCTTTTTTCTTCTTTTTAAGCACTTCTTTGCTTCCTGGAATCACAAAATTCTCCGGTGTCAACTGAAAATCCTGCATTTTTATCCAATTTCATTCATTAATTCCCTATCTCAGATCTGAATTAGACGTGTCTGCAAGAGCTTTGTGTACTTTCATTGGAGAAAGGCATGTAGAAACCTTGCTCTGGGTACTGGTCTTGCTAATTGTTACTTGGCTGTCACTGCTTCTATACCTTCTTAGCAGGTATATGTCTGTAGACCAACCGTGTGCACACACAGTGACACATGCCTACACATATCTGTAGCTCTCTCTGTATCTATCTGTTTACAATTATTTTTAAGTGCCTATTGATATCTCTGACTCTCATCCTGCACCATAGACTTTATTCTAGCAGATTTGTAACTGCTCAGACCATGAAGACCTGGTGTTCATTATCTACTTGTTTAATTCTAGTGTTCAATTAAGGTGGCTTCAGAATTACTAACATTTATCCCAGAGAGAACAAATTTATTGATTAGGGTTTCTTATTTCTGTAATGTCCACTAGTCTTACAGTATCCATCAAAAACAATTTTCAAGGCTATTTAAGTCAATTCTCTTTTCCCTCATCCCCTTTAGTGTCATTATGTCATGTATTTGTAACATAGATTCATTTGTCACAGTCAATATCCCATTCACCCTCCACCTTCATATCCTGGGTGCTTCTTAAAACATTCATTCTTTATAATGTGGAGTTCCATGACATTTGACAAATGCAAAAAATTGTATACCCAAAAACCACAGTTTAACACAGAACCATTTCAATACCCCCAGAATTCACTCCTACAGTCCTTCTGTGGTAAACTACTGCTCCAACCCCAAGATCCCCAGCACCCTTTTGTCTGTTTTCCGTCTCTATATGTTTGCATTTTCTTAGTGTCAGACAAATAAAATTATAGTTTATATGGCTTACGTTGTCTGTGGAAGTACATTTAAGAGCCATGTTGCTGTGTGAATCAATAGTTTTTCCCTTTTTATTGCTGAGTGGTATTCCACCATAGAGCTGAATGACAATTTGTTTATTGATACATCTATTGAATGTTGCCAGCGTTGTTCCCAATTTTTGGAGGACATAAATAATGTTATTATAAACATTATGAATAATGTTATAAGCATTCATATGCAGATGAATGTGAACATATTTTCAGACACCTAGGAATAGGATTGCTAGATGTATGACAGATGTATATTTAAATATTTGTTACCTTTACTTTCAGCATTGTATAAAAGTTCTATGTGTTCCACATCCTAAACATCTATCAGGATTGCCAGTTTGGGGTTTGTTTTGTTGTTGATTTTAGTTGTAGCAGTATATAGTGTTAAACATTGAGTTTGAACTTCGATCCACTACTCACAGGCTTTATAACCATGGGCAAGTTGCATAACCTCTCTGCTTCAGTCCCCTAAATTGTCAAAAATGGTTAATAATAGTGCCTACCTCAAAGGCTTTTTGATAATTAAATGAGATAGAGAGCATAAAATCTTTAATGCTATCTGATACATATTTTTCAAAAATATTAGTTTCTATTTACGCTTTTTCTCCTCTTACCATCTTGAATTTATTCCCTAAGTCATCAGATTTATTAAACATGTATTTTAGAACAAAATAACATTTCCAGGTGAATTTAATGATGTAGACCTGAACTCATAAGTTTTGTACTCATTATTCACAATTGTTTGTTTCTTCTTATTAACTTTAATATCTTTGATAACATTTCTGTGTCTCTCTGAAATATCTTTTTCTGCCTTTGATTCAAATTCTAAATTTCATCTAACTCTAGTGTAAACTCTACCTTTCTTATTGATGTCATCTTTAAAGCCATTTCCAGCCGAAGACTGTCTTTCTGTAACTTTGTGTCTATGTATTCTCAAAATTAATAAAAATACTTTCAGAATTATATTGAGAACTTTTTCAGAATAGACATGTTTACTTCTAACTGCTTGATCTAGTCTCTTGTGATTAGTGTAGGTATTTGGAAAATAATCAAAGTGATTCAAATATGTTCCCTCTCAACTAGCTCACCAACTCTGATTTGGGACATAAATACCTTAATAAATATCATATCATTCTAATTCTTTAGGTATCTAAACATAAGGCGCAATGACCTTTCTTAGTCTCAAAACTATTTTTTGCTAACCTCAACAGTTCCAAGAGATGTATTTCCAAGCTGCTTTTTCAAATTCCCAGATGACCTAAAAATTATTTTATGACTTCATTTGAGTTTCAAATGTTTGACTATATGTCCCTTAGTGTTTTCTGGTGGACTCTAATTGAACCAATACTGAGAAAGTTAATGGGAAGAAAATGTTTAGCATCCTCTTTAATGCACAGAGGAATAAGATGATTTAAATTCTCTCATTTTCTTGAAGATATATTTAAAAATAAATGAGAAATATTTTCCCTCTACTGAATAGCTTTTCTAGGAAACCTGAGTCAATTTGTTCAACAGAAGTGCTTCTAAATTATCAGCCATAAGAATAAAAATGGAACCAAATTATTTAAATTTCAATACTAACATTCACAATGACAAAAAAATAGTAATGTGGGAAATAATTTTTGAAAGAACCGTGCTTTTTTATTTTTTTAACATAATAACTTTTTTATTTTTTTATTTTTTATTTTTATTTTTTTATTGCATTTTAGGTTTCTGGGTACATGTGCAGAACTTTTTTATTATATTTTAAGATCTGGGGAACATGTGCAGATTGTGCAGGTTTTTTACACAGATATACACATGCCATTGTGGTTCGCTGCATCCATCCCTCGTGTCATCTACATTATGTATTTCTCCTAATATTATCCCTCTCCAATCCCCCCACCCCCTGCTACTTCACCTAATCCCCCCACCACCAAACCAACCCCAGTGTGTGATGTTCCCCTCCCTGTGTCCATGTGTTCTCATTGTTCAACACCCACTTATGAGTGAGAACATGTGGTGTTTGGTGTTCTCTTCTTGTGTCAGTTTGCTGAGAATGAGTGTTTCCAGTTTCATCCATGTCCCTGCTAAGGACATGAAGTCATCCTTTTTATGGCTGCATAGTATTCCACGGTGTGTATGTGCCACAGTTTTTTTTTTAACCCAGTCTATAATTGATGGACATTTGGGTTGACTCCAAGTCTTTGCTATTATAAACAGTGCCTCAGTGAACATACTTGTTCATGTGTCTTTATAATAGAATGATTTATAACCCTTTGCGTATATATCCAGTAATGGTATAGCTGTGTCAAATGGAATTTCTATTTCTAGGTCCTCAAGGAATTGCCACTTAGTGTTATCCAGTGGACTCTAATTGAACTCTAATTGAACCACTGTCTTCCATAATGGTTGAACCAATTTACACTCCCACAACAGTGTAAAAGTGTTCCTATCTCTCCACATCCTCTCCAGCATCTGTTGTCTCTGATTTTTTAATGATCATCATTCTAACTGGTGTGAGATGGTATCTCAGTGTGGTTTTGATTCGCATTTCTCTATTGACCAGTGATGATGAGCACTTTTTCATGTTTGTTGACTGAATAAATGTCCTCTTTTGTAAAGTGTCTGTTCCTATCCTTCACTCACATTTTGATGTTCTTATTTGTTTTTTTCTTGTAAATCTGTTTTAGTTCTTTGTAGATTCTGGATATTAGCCCTTTGTCAGATGGGTAGATTGCAAACATTTTTTCCCATTCTGTTAGTTGCCGGTTCACTCTAATGATTGTTTCTTTTGCTGTCCAGAAGCTCTGGAGTTTATTTAGGTCCCACTTGTCTATTCTGGCTTTTGTTGCCAGTGCTTTTGGTGTTTTAGTCATGAAGCCCCTGCCTATGCCCATGTCCTGAATGATATTGCCTAGGTTTATTCTAGGGTTTTTATGGTGTTAAGTCTTATGTTTAAATCTTTAATCAATATGGAGCTAATTTTTGTATGAGTTGTCAGGAATGGATCCAGTTTGAGCTTTCTGCACATGGCTAGCCAGTTTTCCTAACATCATTTATTAAACAGGGAATCTTTTCCCCATGACTTGTTTTTATCAGGTTTGTCCAAGATCAGATTGTCGTAGATGTGTGGCATTGCTTCTGAGGCCTCTGTTCTGTTCCATTGGTCTATATCTCTGTTTTGGTACAAACAAGCATCATGTTGTTTTGATTACTGTAGCCTTATAGTGTATTTTGAAGTCAGGTAACGTGATGCCTCCCGCTTCTTTTTGTTTAGGATTGTCTTGGCTATGTGGGCTCATTTTTGGTTCCATATGAAGTTTAAGGTGATTTTTTCCAGTTCTGTGAAGAAGGTCAGTGGTAGCTTTATGGGGATAACATTGAATCTATAAATTACTGTGGGCGTTTTGGCCATTTTCACTTTATTGATTCTCCCTAACCATGAGCATGGAATGTTTTTCCATCTGTTTTTGTCCTTTCTTATTTCCTTGGGCAGTGGTTTGTAGTTCTCCTTGAAAAGATCCTTCACTTCCCTGTTAGTTGTATTCCTAGGTATTTTATTCTCTTTGTAGCAATTGTGAATGGGAGTTTGCTCTTGATTTGGCTCTCTTTTAGTCTGTTATTTGTGTAAGGAATGCTTGTGATTTCTGCACATTGATTTTGTATCCTGAGAATTTGCTGAAGTTACTTATCATCTTAAGGAGATTTTGGGCTGAGATGATGGGGTCTTCTAAATATACAATCATGTCATCTGCAAATAGAGACAGTTTGACTTCCTCCTTTCCTAATTAAATACCCTTTATTTCCTTTTGTTACCTGATTGCTCTGACTAGAACTTCCAATATACACTGAATAGGAGTGATGAGAAAGGGCCCCCTTGTCTAGTGCCACTTTTCAAAGGGAATGCTTCCAATTTGCTCCCATTGAGAATGATATTCGCTGTGGGTTTGTCGTAGCTTTTATTATTTTGCCATATGTTGCATTGGTATCTAGTTTATTGAGAATTTTTAGCATAAAGGGCTGTTGAATTATGTCAAAGGCCTACCCTGTATCGATTGAGATAATCATGTGGTTTTTGTCTTTGGTTCTGTTTATGCGATGGATTACATTTATAGATTTGCATATGTTGAACCAACTTTTCATCCCCAGGATGAAGCCGACTTGACCGTTATGGATAAGCTTTTTGATGTGCTATTGGATCTGATTTGCTGGTATCTTATTGGAGATTTTTGCATCAATGTTCATCATCGATATTGGCCTGAAATTTTCTTTTTTAGTTGTGTCTCTGCCAGGTTTTGGTATGAGGATGATTCTGGTCTCATAACATGAGTTAAGGAGGATTCCTTCTTTTTGTATTGTTTGGAATAGTTTCAGAAGGAATGATACCAGCTCCTTTGTATGTCAGGTAGAATTCATCTGTGAACCCATCTGGTCCTGGACTTTTTTTTTTCTGTTTCTTTTTTTTTATTATTGCATTTTAGGTTTTGGGGTACATGTGCAGAACATGCAAGATAGTTGCATAGGTACACACGTGGCAATGTGTTTTGCTGCCTTCTGCCCCTTCACCCATATTTGGCATTTCTCCCCATGCCATCCCTCCCCCGCTCCCCTCCCACGCTGTCCCTCCCCTATTTCCCCCAATAGACCTCAGTGTGTGGTACTCCCTTCCCTGTGTCCATGTGTTCTCATTGTTCATCACCCGCCTATGAGTGAGTATATACGGTGTTTCCTTTTCTGTTCTTGTGTCAATTTGCTGAGAATGATGTTCTCCAGATTCATCCATGTCCCTACAAAGGACACAAACTCATCATTTT
>CM052665.1:5460273-5539908 GCA_028533165.1 Leontopithecus rosalia
TTTTTTGTTGGTAGGCTATTAATTGCTGCCTCAACTTCAGACCTTATTATTGGTCTATTCAGGGATTCAGCTTCTTCCTGGTTTAGTCTTGGGTGGGTGTAAGTGTCCAGGAATTTATCCATTTCTTCTAGAGTTACTGCTTTATGTGCATAGAGTTTTTTGTAGTAATCTCTGATGGTAGTTTGTATTTCTGTGGAATCGGTGATGATATCTCCTTTGTCATTATTTATTGCATCTATTTGATTCTTTTCTCTTTTCTTTTTTATTAGACTGGATACTGAACTATCTATTTTGTTGATCTTTTCAAAAAAACAGCTACTGGATTCAATGATTTTTTAAAGGTTTTTTTGTGCCTCTATCTCTTTCAGTTCTGCTCTGATATTAGTTATTTCTTGTCTTCTGCTAGCTTTTGAATTTATTTGATCTTGCTCCTCTAGCTTTTTTAATTGTGTTGATAGGGTGTGGATTTTAAGTCTTTGCTTGCTTTTATTGTTTTCTCATAATTTTGTAACAAAGTTTCTGTAACTGAAATAACTTTTACCATCTATCCATAGAAAAGTGGTTTTCTTTATTGTGCTAGAATCCAAGCCATCTCAGAGTCTGCCAATATTATAAATTCAAATTTTTCTTAACTTCAAAATGTTTGTTAGATATTTTGTTTTGATTTCAGGCAACTAATATGCTGACTCTTTTTGATTTTGTTGATAGAAATCAAATTCACTATATAGTTGCTGAGAACGTTTCTGAATATTTTTTGCTCTGTTATAATTAACTTTTAACACAATGCTCAAATAAGTTTCCTGTGTTACTCTGATGCAACACATTGCAATTTCCATTTATCATAAAATGTTGTCAAACTTTTCACTTTTTTGTACCTATCATATCACAAGCTTTTGCACCTTCATTTTATTCTGCACAGTAGTGTGGTTTATTTTAAATTTAAAATGTATTCGTACTTATTTGTAAGCCAAAAATGTCAGTTCATTACATTATAATTAGAACTATCTTAGGTATTTCATCTTAATTTCCGATTACAAGCTACGTAAGTGTTATATAACTGATGGTTTCTGCATAAAATATTCAAATAATCACAACATTACATTAGTGTGCAAAGAAAATCATGTGAAAGGTATGAATCCATTGATATCAACTAGATGTATGATTTGCTTGTGCATGATACCAGAAATGCACAGTACAATAAAACAATAATATCTTAAAGTGATGCAATACCTAAGCCAAATGTAGTCCTATAACAATGGTGTTTATCAGAAAAGTGTTTACACTGCTTCAGTTTTTAATTTTGAAATGCGGCACTAACTACATTTCAGCTGTTCAATATCCATGGTCATTGTATTGGAAAGTGCAGTTCTGGACGTTAAAAAAAATTGCCTTCATGTAGACTATATAGTATTAAATTTAGCCCTTTTCTGAAAATCTATTGCTTCTTCAGTAAAACTGGAATCATAACATACTTCAAACTTCAGAGAATATTATATGACTATAGGGAAGATCACACAATGGAGATGATAATTGTAAAAATGTCATTTATTTCTTTATCTCTCTAAACAATTTCATAAAAATTATTCAATAATTTTTCATATCAAAGACAGTGATATGATCTATTCAGAATTATAGATTTGTAGTAAATGTATCAAGGTATTTTATACGGGATATAATTTAAAAGTGCAAAATATAATCTCCAGTGAAGGGAAGATTTTTCTTCTTCAAACGAATGGTTTTTGTATTTTATTATTAAAAATAAAGAAAAAATAAATGAAATGTTTCCTCTGATAGACAATGTGATGAAATTGCAAACTGAAGAGATAAGGCTCATTTAGAGTTGAGTTATGAATAACAGCACCAAGTGCGTGCACTATGATGGCATTTCATGTTACAGATCTCAGTAGCTTTCTTTTTACCATAAATGATATGATATGGTCTCAATCTTTTAAAAACATCATTTTCAATTTATTGTGTATCTCTGACACGTTGTACTTTTTTGTTTGAGAAGTGTGTGGCTATACTACAGTTCATTTTCATGTTCTAAAGGACTGTAATTAACACCTCTGTAGTGAAAGAGTCTAACACTCCGCTGTTACTTTTTCAAACACTTCTTAACTTTGTAGTGTAAGCCTGGCACAAATCCCAGAATGTGATTTTTAACACACCATTTTCCTCACTGTAGGAATTAATACAAGCTCTAGGAAAGCCATTTTCTCTAAGTAAAGGAAATTGCTCTTAGCCCAACCCATTATTCTTCCTACCTAGAACCAAAGACTCACTTAAATATTTATTGGCAAGGCATTTGATGAGGGCAAGACACTATACAGTGTGAAGTAAGAAGGGAAAGAAAATGTGCTACAGTTTCTTAGATTTTATCGCCCTTACAATCTCATAGGTGAAATGGGAATTAATAAATCAAAAGGATGTATTTGTAAATATTTTAAGGGACCACAGGCCAGGTGCATAGAAATACAAAGCAAGAAGAATCTCTGGCTTATAGTGATAGACAAGAGTGTTGCTATATTGTTAATAGAGAGGAGCTCAAGGAATGAATATCATATTAAAGTAGCTGAATATGGAAGTTGAGTGTTCTGAATTGGCTAAGCAACATGAACAAGATCTGAGAGGCAGAAGAAAAATTGGGAATATTTGAGAAATTGAAAAGGCAACAATTAGATGGAGTTTGAAGTACACTATGGATGGAGTACACTGAGAGAGTGGTTGTAAGTGAAAGAGTTATACGCAAGATTGTGGGGGACCTTATGAAGCAGGCTGAAGAGTCTGGACTTTGCACAATGAACGATGGGCGGCTTTGACCTGGGTAGTGATGGTCAAAGTGGAATATAAAGACTGAGCAGGCAGAAGAGGGACTACCAAGGAATCCTGTAATTAATGTTTTGAATGTGGATCTCAGGTCATTATTATTCTAAATCATGAAAAAATGGTTAAATTGTGTTACCAATCTGTAATTTTTAAAGCACCATGGATCAATAAATATTTGAAAATGTAACAAAATATTAATAAAATAAGGAATGACGTTATTATTTCATAATTACTGTGTGCAAAATGCTCAACACCTATTATTACTCCTTGTTGAGAGAACAGATTTTCACAGTAATTAAATAACAAAGCTGCACAGTTAGTGACAGAGCCAGAGTGTGAGTGTGTCTGAGCCTAAGTGCAAAGCGCATGATTGCTATCCCTTAATATTAAAGTGATCTTTTACGTTTTCAACCCGGAAGAGAAACGCATATGCAGACCTGATAGATAATGTAACTACTATGGAGTGAATGCTGTGTCCCTTCAAAATGCATATGTCAAAACCTATTCCCCAATATGATACTGTCAGGAGGTGGAGTTTGGGGAAGTTGATTAAGTCAAGAATAAAATAGTACCCTTATAAGCAGCTAAAAATAGGACAAGCCATGTAAGGACACAGTAAGAAGTTTCCTCTAAAATTCAAAAGTGGACCCTGACCAGACACTGAATCTGCCAGCACTTTGATTTGGACTTAGTCTCATGAATCAGGAGAAATAAATTTCTGCTGCCTATAAGACACTACTTTACGGTATCTTGTTATAGCAGCCCCAATAACTAAGACAATAATTAAATCCATTTCTTTTATATGAAAGACGTTAAGGGATAGAAAATTTAAATGATTTTCAAATATTACAGAGTTTCCTTGGGAAGTAATTTGTATAAAATGAACAATGTATTTTATGTAACTGAAAGAATGGAGAAATGACCCTAATTCTATTTTTATTCATTTTTTTTATTTTATGCACCTCACATGGTTCGTTAATTTCAATAATGCTTAAAGTGATTGGCGGTTTACATGGGTCTTATTATATTAACACATGTTCAATTAATATGGTATAATAATAACAAGACAGTTATTACTAGGATTTGAAATGAGATAAGCAAAAGTAGGAAAAAAAGAACTTACTATGTGATCAAGTGGGGAACAGTTAGATTTAGCTATCATTTTGAATTTAAGGACATTCTATGCAACAGCATGAAAGAATCATAGAAAATGTAAACTTAAACTCTTTTCCTTACAGATATATAAACTGACATTTCAAAAGGCTAAGTTACTGCCAAGGATCCTCTAACCTGTCAGTGTGAAAAGAGGGTTCAGTGTCTTATACAGTTAATTCACCAATTCACTTGTTCTATGGTGGCAGGGGCTGGGGTGGTGGTAGAGAGGGGCTGAAGTTGTTGGGGAGAGACTGGAAAACTAAATGCAGTTTGACATTGAACTATATCAGAAGATGAATTTGCAAGTTTTCCTAAAGAAAGGGAAAGGTCAATAAAAGAGGTTTAAGCTGAGCGTTTTTATCAGAGGCATTTTTTTGACAAACAATTTATATAGATTACTCCAGATCAAAAGGAAAATAAGAAGGAGGAGGAAGAAGAAAAGCCAAATGAGAAAGTAAGAAGAAAGAGACAAATAGCACTTTATTGCAATAAACCTCAACAACTTGAAAAATAGTTTTGAAGGAAGAAAGTCAATCCAGCTGGCAGAGACTCCAAATCTTAGTATAGAGCCTGAGGAAGGAAAGAGAGGGAGACCAAGAATCTAGTCCTCTACCCTGTCCCAAACTGTGTTCCACTCTCAGAGAGTGTACGCCCTTGTTCTTTGCTCATCCTCTGGGCACCCAACTGTCAGTCATTCCTTCAGTGATTCATTTTCTTTATCTATACTGAACTAAAATTTGGCAAAATAGTTTAAAAGTTATTAAAATAAATTTTATAATCATTTGTACATTTAAAAGTTTTAAATTGAACAGATTTGGAAAACAAAACAAAAAATATATATAACTATCACACTAAGATTTGTATATGGATACAAGGTTTCTTTGATGCCATAATGTTTTTGACTGGATAATTATTTGCTTAGGGATATCCTGTGCATCATATATTTTGTCACATCCCTGGCCTGTACCTAGACATGACCTAGACTCTAGAATGTATAGAGCACCTCTCCAGTTATAACAATCAAAAATATCTACAGGCATTGCTAAATAGCACTGGGAGCAAAACGGAAACTGGCTGACAATCACTCTTCATTACACATTGAAATGGAAAACTTTTTGATATATGATATAAAGTAAAATGTATTACTAACATTAATTTTACCTTTTTTTAACTGTTTAATGTAGCTATAAGAAATTTTTTAATTATATAGAATTCGTGTTAAATTTGTATTGAGAAGCACTGTGGCAACTGTCATTCCTAAGTTTTATATTCTAAGCAGTGTTTCCCAATGTCCTAATGTGCATAAAACTGACCTAAAGATCTTATAAAAATTCAGATTAAAACTCAGTACATTTGAGGTGGGGTGCAATTCTGTATTTATAAGATTCTTGGTGATACTGGTGCTTCTAAACCATGAATCAAATGTTGCACAGCAGAACTCTCAGGAACTTTCCACATGTATGCAAAATAGGACATAAAAAACAATGTCAATGCAACACTGTTAGTCATAATAAAAACATGTAAGCACTGTTCACCCAAAAGTGAATATGTAAACTGAATAAATTCACACTACGCAGTTATATCATACATATTTATGTGTGCGTGCATACACATACATGACCGGTAAAAAATAAACGTGAACTGGATCATACTGGATAAATCTCAAAAACATAATCCAGATCAAAAGCCACATATTTCAAAATGTTAAGTACATTATGATATATATTTAAAGTTAAACACTTACAAAAAAATCGATTGTTATGGACTCATAAATATTTTTTAGACAAATATGATTCACAGCAAATCCATAACAATGGTTATTTCTGGCGGGTAAAACATGTTAATATCCTGGATGCTCATGCACACTGGAGTTAGCACTTGTATCAGTAACATTTTACTTCTTTAACGCACGAAATAAATAAACCACTGAGATTTGAGAACCTCCACCTAGAGGTGGAAAACATGGAGGAAAACGCAGTTTCCTCCATGCACAGGCTGCATGGCCTTACTGCTGTGTGCAGCCGAGCGACTTGGTGCCCTGCGTCCCAGCTGCTCTAGCCATGGCTAAAATAGGCCAAGAAACAGCTCAGACCATGACTTCAGAGCATGCAAGCCCCAAGCCTTGTCAGCTTCCACATGATGCTGAGCCTGTGGGTGCATAGTTTTTCCTCCTAGGCCTGGGAACCTGTGATGGGAGGGGCTGCTGTGAAGGTCTCTGGGACACATTTTCCCCATCGTCTTGGTGATTAACATTTGCCTCCTCATTCCTTATGCAAATTTCTGCAGGCAGCTTGAATTTCTCCTCAGAAAATGGGATTACTTTTTCTGTTGCCTTGTCATGCTGCAAATTTCCCAAACCTTTATGCTCTGCTTCCCTTTTAAAACTGAATACTTCTAACAGCACCCAGGTCGTGTCTTGAAGGCTTTGCTGCTTAGAAATTTCTTCCACCAGATACTCTAAATCACCTCTCTCAATCTCAAGTTCAAAGGTCCACAGACCGGGCAGGGACAAAATGCTGCAAGTCTCTTTGCTAAAACATAGTGGAGTCACCTTTACTCCAGTTCTCAACAAGTACGTCATCTCCACCTGAGACCACTTCAGCCTGGATGTCATTGTCATCATTTTGGTCAAAGCCATTTTACATATCTTTAGGAAGTTCCAAACTTTCCCATACTTTTCTGTCTTTCTTTGAGCCCTCCAAACTGTTCTAACCTCTGCCTGTTACCGAGTTCCAAAATTGCTTCCACATTTTCGGGTATGTTTACAGAAGCACCCCATTCTACCAGTACCAGCTTACTGCATTAGTCAGTTTTTATGCTCTTGGGTATAGAAGATATACCCAAGACTGGGTAATTTATAAAGAAAAAAAGGTTTAATTGACCCACAGTTTCACATGGCTGGGGAGGCCTCACGATCATGGAGGAACGTGAAAGGTGCATCTTACCTGGCAGCAGGCAGGAGAAGGAATGAGAGCCAAAAGAAAGAGAAAACCCCTTATAAGACCATCAGACAGCTTGAGACTTATTCATTACCGTGAGAGCAGTGTAGGGGAAATGGCCCCATAACTCAGTTATCTCCCACTGTGTCCCTCGCACAATACATGGGAAATATAAAAGCTATAATTCTATAATTCAAGATGGGATTTGGGTGGGGACACAGCAAAACTATATCAGTAATAACCACATTTTCAACATTTTGGTATTTTACTCCCAGTCATTTCATCTTCTTATATACATGAAACAGATATTACACAAGTGCACACATAGACACACATAATTTTAATGTTTTACAAGGTAGGATCATATATAAATTGTACTTGGTCTATCTTATAATTTTATATGGTATCATTTAAATCATAAATGATATAGACTCCCTGTTTTTCTCTTATGTAAAGTTTCTCTTTATCTGTCTCTTATCTAAAGCTTCCATTTGAATCTTAGATACAGTAGTTAAGCTATCTCCTCTTAGTTTCCTTTTCTTCTTCTGTCACCTGCTCAATATCACTAGCCAGGCCCAAGAGTTCTCGTGAAATATTTTTCTAGAATAGATAGTACTATTCCTAAAATAAATGTTGGTGCAATATTTAAAATAAGTATTTTTGCTAGGAAAAAATATTACCGTTATAAATTATAGTATATTTAAATGGCTTCCTATAAATAAACATCTAGATTATTTACCAGTTTCTCACAATTATAAGAAAACAGTGATGATGACTTATTTATTTAATTCTACATTGTCACAATAATTTCTTTGAAATAAATTCCAAGGCGGAAGACCACAGGGAAAATGGTTACGTATATTATATAGGTTTTTTATGTTAATATCAAATTATTATCCACATTTCATAACGTTTTACCTCAACTGGCATGATTGAATGTGAAAATTCATAGGATCTACTTTCCGTCTCTTAACAATTAAATAGTGTGTTCTTATGTCTAGCCCTTTCTATTTAAGGCAAAAAGCATTATTAAGATACTATTAATTTTTTTCTATTGCATTTTAGATACTTTTCTTCCTTAAACATAGTAAATTGTGAGTCCTTCTGCACTTCCTTAAATGTTTTCTCACCTGTAAAAGATTTGACAGAAATTTACTCACCTTTCTGGCACCAACACGTGTTGTTCCGTGTGTTGGAATTTTCCTGGTATCTCAATAGATGCTGGAAGAGAGATAGTTGAATATGTGTTGTTTGTGAAGACTTTTACCTGTAAATTTCATCTAGTTTTATTTACAAATTGAAACATCAGCAAAATATAAGTTAAAGAATACTTTGGAAAAAAACTTGAAATTGGTTACTGTTAGGGTTCAGAAAAAGATAAGTATCTTCAATAGAATGAAAAAGTTAAGAGCAACTAAATCATGGTCTATAAAATAAAGAAGTAAAAATATGCTGTGATGAAACAGAGTTTAGAAATCAGGCTAAAAAACGAAAAATTTTACAGTAAATTACATCAACAAATAAAAATCAGTTTAACTACTCAGTTTAACTACTAGATATAATAAAATAATGGATCAAAGAAGTAATTCAACAAATATTTATAGAGTATTTAGTATGATCCAGGTACCACCAGGTCCTGAGGAGTTCACGGTGAGCAAAGTATACACAGGACCTCTATTTGTGAAATTTAGTCTAGTAGAGAAGATATTAAAGAAACAGTTACAAGTTACATACTTCATCAGAGAGTAGTTCAAGATGAATATAACATGTGTCCAAATGGTTTTCTAAAGAGGTTGCGCTAAGTCTTGATCTCATACATCAGTTTTTCTTCATCATTAGTGATCTGCTGTACATAAGCCAGCATTATATTTGACACTCAAAGACTAGAAAGAATCACTTTTGACATAAGAAATAAGATAAAGATGATTGGCATCATCAGTAACAATTTTATATAAGTTCTTACAAAAAAAACAGGCAGAGAGAATAATTCATATTAATCCTATGAGAGAGATGCAGAACAATAAAACATTATCTATTTCAAAGAATTTAAAAAGGGAATATCTGGGATCCATGTGCAGAGTGTGCAGGTTTCTTACGTAGGTATACATGTGCCATGGAGGTTTGCTGCATCTGTCAACCCATCACCTAGGTTTTAAGCCCAGCATGCATTAGGTGTTCATCCTAATGCTCTCTCTCCTGTTTCCCTCTCTAACCACCCACCCCCTGACTAATTCTAGTGTGTGATATTCCCTTCCCTGTGTTCATGTGTTCTTAAGTGGGAATAAGCAGTATTTGATTTTATGTTCCTGTGTTAGTTTGCTGAGGATGATGTCTTCCAGCTTCATCCATGTCCATACAGTGGACATGATCTCATTCTTTTCTATGGCTGCATAGTATTCCATAGTGTATATATGCCACATTTTCTTTATCTAGTCTATCATTGATGGGCATTTGGGTTGGTTCCATGTCTTTGCTATTGTAAATAGTGCTGCAATAAACATACATGTACATGTGTCTTTATAGTAGAATGATTCATATTCATTTGGGCATATATCCAGTAATGGAATTGCTGGGTCAAATGGTATTTCTAGCTCTAAATCCTTGAGGAATCACCACACTGTTTTCCACAGTAGTTGAACTAATTTGCATCTTCACCAACAGTGTAAAACCATTCCTGTTTTTCTACAGCCTCACCAGCATCTATTGTTTCCTGACTTTTTAATAATTACCATTCTTACTTAAGGTGGTATATCATTGTGGTTTTGATTTGCAACTTAAAGTAAAATAATATATATAATATATTTTAATATACATATTATTTATATATATATATATATATATATATATTTAAGTATCTTGAAATAAGAGAGGGCAGGTGATGACATGTACCCCCACAAGCAAAGTGGGCCCAGATATAATGAACAACAGCACTGGAGTAGCAGACATAGGGTCCTGAGACAAAAGGAGCTGTGAAGTTGATTAAAAGAATGCTGGTTGCCGGGCGCCGGGTTTAAGCCTGAGGATGATGTCTTCCAGCTTCGTCCTGGGAGATGATGTCTCCCAGCACTTTGGGAGGCAGAGGCAGGTGGATCACAAGGTCAAGAGATCGAGACCATCCTGGTCAACATGGTGAAACACCGTCTGTACCGAAAAAAAAAATACAAAAAATTAGCTGGGCATTGTGGCAAGTGCCTGTAATCCCAGCTACTCGGGAGGCTGAGGCAGGACAATTGCCTGAACCCAGGAGGTAGAGGTTGTGGTGAGCCGAGATCACGCCATTGCACTCCAGCCTGGGTAACAAGAGCGAAACTCCATCTCAAAAAAAAAAAATAAAAAGAATGCTGGCAGCAAAATACATGAATAGCAAACAACGAACATAGTCACCCTACACAATCATAAGAAAACGTGGTCTCCAGGTATTTGGAAGTTAAATAACGTATTTCTTAATCACTAATGGATCAAAGAAGAAATTAAAAAAGAATTTATAGAGTATAACTGAATAAAAATGAAAATGCAAATTATCAGTGATAAAAAGAATGAACTGTCAATGGAAGAAAGAAAATCGTTATTCTTTTTTCTCTTTTTATTTAAAATAACTATTCTATGTGTAACAAGACAGACAGAAAATAATATATACTGCAAGACTCCATTTACGTAAAACTCTATATAATACAAGCTAACATACAGTGACAGTGCAGATTAGTGGCTATTTGGAGGGCAGGAAGGATAGGAGAGAGATTACAAAGTGCCACAGAAAATGTTTGGATTTTATTATCTGTTTTTCATCTTTATTTATAATTATCTTGGTTGTGATTATGTTTCATGATTTTTTACATATGTCTAAACTTGTAAAGTTGTATACTTTAAACATGTATGGTTTGCTGCATGCCAATTATTTCTCAATAAGACTATTAAAGACAAAGGTTCTATCACTCTAAAAAAAAGAGAAAGAACTTCAATAGCATTAACAGAATATCAATATTACCGCATCCTTTAGGACATTTACTTTCTCCCCAAAGACTAGGCAAAGAAAAGAAGAAACAGGTATAATATGCTGGACAAAGTTTTCAGTCTAGCAAGTGAGGGGAGATAAGAAATGGTTGCAAGATAGTGTGATAAAGAGCAGTACAACGACTGAACACAGAATTTTAAGGCAAGAGGAAAGTCAACTAACCCCTTTGTAAGTGAATCAGGAAAAGGCTTCCCTTGAGATGTCGAGACAAAGCAGAACCCTAGAGGATAAAAATGAATAAATGGAAAGATCTTTCTAGACAGCAAAATTGTTTATTTAAAATGTAAGATGTAAGAGAAGGCTTGACACATTCCATGCTTTATAAAGAAGTCAGCACGCCCGAAGCATTAGTAGGAGGCAGAAATAGAAGACAAAATCTGTTTTCAGAGATTATCATTATTCCCAGAAGAAAATGGGCAGTGATTAAAGGATTATATGCAGCACAGTGACATTACCAAATCTATGTCTCAGAAATACATTCAAAAGTCAACGTCTGTGTTTACAAGTTATGTTAGTCAGAGTTCTAGAAAGGGACAGAACTAACAGGGTAGATGAATATATGAAGGGGAATTTGTTAGAATTGACTCACACAATTGCATGGTTAAGTCCCACAATAGGCTGTCAGCAAGCTGAGGAGCCAGTTGGAGTTTCAAAACCTCAAAAGTAGGGAAGCCAATGGTGCAGCCTTTGGTCTGTGGCTGAAGTCCCGAGAGCCCTTGACCAATCACTGATGGAAGTCCAAGATTTTAAAAGCTGAAGAACTTGGAGTCTGATGTTTGAGGGCAGGAAGTCTCCAGCATGGAAAAAAGATAAAGACAAGAAGACTCAACAAGTCTGCTTTTTCCACCTTCTTCTGCTTGCTTTATTCTAGCCAAACTGGCAGCTGATTAGATGGTGTCCACCCACACTGAGTGTGATAAACCGCTCCCAGTCCACTGACTCAAATGGTAATCTTCTTTGGCAATACCCTCACAGACACACCCAGGAACAACACTTTGCATCCTTCAATCCATTCAAATTGACATTTAATATGAACCAACACACAACTTATTGCCATATCTAGGTGATAAATGGCTATGACCAAAACTATCATGGTGGCAATGGGGATGGAAGAAAAGGGCTTGATTCTAGAAATAATAAGGCCATAGAATTCATGAAGTTAGAGAGGGACTAACAATGAGAAAAACACCATGAAACCATGGTGACAAACAAATTGGGGCCAAGAATTGTAGATTCAAAGATGTAAAATCTGTGCAAACTCCCTTTCGCAATTGCTACAAAGAGAATAAAATACCTAGGAATGTAACTAACAAGGTAAGTGAAGGACCTCTTCAAGAACTACAAACCACTGCTCAAGGAGATAAGAGAGGACACAAACAGGTGAAAAACATTCCATGCTCATGGTTAGGAAGAATCAATGTCATGAAAATGGCCATACTGCCTAAAGTAATTTATAGATTCATTGCTATCCCCATCAAGCTACCATTGACCCTCTTCACAAAACTGGAAAAAACCACTTAGACTTCATATGGAACCAAAAGAGAGCCTGCATAGCCAAAACAATCCTAAGGAAAAAGAACAAAGGTGAAGGCATCATGCTACCTGACTTCAAACTATACTAGAAGGCAACAGTAATCAAAACAGCATAATACTGATACCAAAAAAGAGATATAGACCAATGGAACAGAACAGAGGCTTCAGAAGCAAAGCCACACAACTACAACAATCGATCTTTGACAAACCTGACAAAAACAAGCAACGGGAAAGAATTCCCTATTTAACAAATAGTGTTGGGAAATCTGGCTACCCATGTGCAGAAATCGGAAAATGGATCCCTTCCTTACACATTATACAAAAATTAACTCCCGACAGATGAAAGATTTAAACGTAAGACCTAACACTATTAAAACCCTAGAAGAAAACCTAGGCAATATCATTCAGGACCTAGGCACAGGCAAGGACTTCATGACTAAAACACCAAAAGTAATGGCAACAAAAGCCAAAATAGACAAATGGGACCTAATTAAACTCCAGAGCTTCAGCACAGCAAAAGAAAAAAATCATTAGACTGAACTGGCAAACAATAGAATGGGAGAAAATTTTTGCAATCTACCCATCTGACAAAGGGCTAATATCCAGAATCTACAAAGAACTAAAACAAATATACAAGAAAAAACAACCCCATCAAAATGTGGATGAAGGATATGAAGAGACACTTCTCAAAAGAACAAATTTATGCAGCCAACAAACATGAAAAAGTGCTCACCATCACTGGTCATTAGAGAAATACAAATCAAAACCACACTGAGATACCATCTCACATCAGTTAGAATGGCAATCATTAAAAAATCAGGGACAACAGATACTGGAGAGGATGTGGAGAAATAGGAATCCTTTTACACTGTTGGTGGAAGTGTAAATTAGTTCAACCATTGTGAAAACAGTGTGGTGATTCCTCAAGAATCTAGAAATAGAAATTCCATTTGACCCAGCAATCATCCCATTACTGTGTATATATCCAATGGATTATAAATTATTCTATTATAAAGACACATGCACACGTGTGGTCACTGCGGCACCGTTTAAAATAGCAGATTTGGAACCAACCCAGATGCCCATCAATGATAGACTGGATAAAGAAAATGTGGCACATATACACTATGCAGGCATAAAAAAGGATGAGTTCATGTCCTTTACAGGGACATGGATGAAGCTGGAAACCATTATTCTCAGCAAACTGACGCAAGAACAGAAAACCAAACACCTCATGTCCTCATTCATAAGTGGGTGTTGAATAATGAGAACACCCACTTATGAGGGAAACATTAACAGAGGGGAGCATCACACACTGGGGTCTTTTGGAGGGTTTAGGGGCTAGGGGAGAGATAGCAAGGGAAAGGAGGAATTGGGAGAAATACCTAATGTAGGTGACGAGGGGATGGATGGAGCAAACCACCATGGCATGTGTGTACCTATGTAACAATCTTGAACGATCTACACATGTTCCTCAGAAGTTAAAGTATATTTAAAAAAAAAGATGATGAATTCAGGTTTGGCCATGTGTAGTTTGAGATGCCTGTATCATGTTCCAACTGGAAATGTCCAGTATGCAGATTGGTGACCAGAAAAGATGTGGAGTGGAAAATTGGGATCATGAGTTATTAGTGTATATGAGAGATACAAATTAGTGCATTTAACAGACAGAGATTAGCACTTAAGTTGAGTAGGTAAGGCAACTCCCTCTCTTCCCACTACCAGTAGACTCAGTGGAGCAAAAACATTTTTAAAACATTTTTTATTAACTTGTTTCATTTGTATAGATAGCCATGATGAACAGGTGATTTAAGAGCCCATAATTAAAATATCGACACAGTCAGCATTAAGTAGGATTATTTGTAACAGTAGTTATTCTTTCTTCATATATATTAGCTAAAGTTGAATAAATCATTGGATTTCAGAATGTAGGATATTGACACAGAAGAATTTTCCCTACAAACACATTACTGAAAGAATTTCTCTTTATATGTATTCTTACCCATTGAACGTGAGCTGATTTTTCATTAAAGATAGAAAAACAGATTAGCATAGATTGTCTTCTAAGGAAAGAGAATATTAATGAGCTAGATACATTCAGGGTAAGATATATGAAGTATATCTGGTTTATGGCCAACGATGTTAAATTCATTCAACAATAATTACATAATGGCTACGGTAAGTCAGACATTCAGTCGAAAACATGGATTCAGTTCTGGGCTTCTAGATCAGAGTCTATTATTTAACTAGAAAATAGACTTTAGAATGATAGTTCCCTAGAAATCAAGAACTAAGAGATCAATGCCTTCAAACAGATTACAAGTTAATTTAATCATAATTTCTCATTTTCTGGAAAAATTTGAACAGTGTGTTCAGTCCCTTTCTCCATTTTACTGTATTGATATTCCTCACAGGCTTTGTTTTGGGAGATGATGACTGATTTCTATTTGTTTTTCTGGGATGCAACTGGTAATCTTTACTGCTTATAAACTCAAGCCAGTCGACTCCCGGAGGCAACCGATGGTAACTGAGTGGTAACTTAGGGAATACACGACGTGAGCGTGTGGGTGTCAAAAACTCATTGGAATAAGGGGGAGAAAAGGGTGAGATGGAAGAGGAAGAGGAGGAAGAAGATGAAGAAGAGGAGGCAGAAGAGGCAGAGGCAACAGAGTAAGAGGAGGAAGAGGAAGTGGAGGAGCAAGAGGAGGGTGGGAGCAGGGATTGCGGCTGAGAATTATTTTTTTTAATATAAAACAGCCAGTCAATAGCCTGGGTCTGTTGGCCTATAACTTTGTTTTCAGGGGCTACGGTCAACCATTTTTGCTTCATACTAACTCCCCGGGTATCCTGTTCAGGTGTGGGGAAAAACTGCGGCATGTTTTCTACTCCTTCAAGGTTGTTTTCAAGGGCTTCATCAGGCTGGTTTTCTTTCATAGGGAACAGGAGAGAAGAGGAGAAAGTCTCTGGTAGAGAAAGGATAAGAACTAATTTCACCTCTATTTTGCCCTCAGAATTGGCCTCAGGAGTTGGTATGACAAAAAGTGTTGCACAACGAGGACTTTTGTTCCCTGTAAGATGGTTACATGGAGACTTTATGCAGGAAGCACAAGCTAAGCAAACCATATAATTTGATGACAGGCGAGGACCAGGACGAGGATTTGGCCTTCCCCTCATCCTTCGAAACAAAATCTGTCTGCAGAGGTCCTTCTGTATTCTGCTCTTTGAGATAGAATTGACGATTTTATTTACAACCTCATCAGGGACAGTTCCACCTTTAACAACACAGGGCTGACTGTACTTTAAATTCCATTGACTTTCTTTATTTGGTTCTGTCTTTGAAGAAAAATCACAGCTGCTTTTACTCTGGAGTCTGAAACCCAGTGTTGAAGCAGCTGTGTTCCTGGTGCAGTGTCTGGAGCTTGATAGTGATTGACCTGAGACATTTGTTTTTGGATGGGGTGATGGTAGGTGTGTGACTCTGTGTTTGTCATTTGGTGAAGTGCTTTTCTGAAACTTGGAGTGAAAGACAGGTGAACTGGGGGTCTGGAAGTTACAATCAAGTGTAAACATTGACTGAGAATTGAGCTGGAACGATGGTAAACTCTCAGATGGGTGGACAAAATATGATGATGATGATTCCCTGGCTTTTGAGTGGGACAATGGTAAGCTTGCAGTAGTGGGGTTAGAGTTCAATATAGATGTTTTCTGAAGTCTAGAGTCAAGAAATGGAGAGGTAAGATCCATTTGATTGGGTTTGAAAGAAGGTGGTGTCCCAAGTAAGTCACCTGTTTGAAGTTTTGTGTTGAGTGATGGTAAACTCAAAGATCTCTGATTGTGCTGCGGTGAAGATGTCCAGAAGCAGTCCAATGAGGATGTGTTCTGAGGTTTGGATTGAGGTAATGCTGAGCTAAGGGCTCTTTGTTTGGATCCCAAGGAAGATGCCGCCCAAATGATGTTTACAGAAGGTATTTCTTGATTTTGGAGATGAAATAATGATGAACTTGAGACTCTTTGATTAGACTTCAATGAAGGTGATCCCCAGCAAACATCTAGGCTTGAAGATGTTGCTCGAGGTTTAGAGAAGGGTAACTGTGAACTCAGGACTGGTTGATTGAGCTCCAGTGATGATGTCTTGTTGAGGTCAGATAAAGATGTTTGAGCTTTGGAGTACAACAAATGATAGTCCAGGGCTCTATGAGCAGGCCACAGTGAACTTCTCCAGTGGAGGCCTCGTGAAGGTGTCTTCTGATGCTTGGCGTGGGACAATGGCAAATTCAGAGTCCTATCACAGAAGCTCTGTGAAATTTTGTCCTGAGATTTGGGAGAAGGCAACACTGAGCATCTCTGGACCTTCCTATTGGAGCTCACTGGAGGTGCTGCAAAGTGATTGCTACGGGATTGCACTCTGGCCCCAGGTTGGTTGTTGAACTGATTTAGTTTTTTGCCTGTATTTTGATGTGTTAATGAATTGGCCAAGGACGGTTGGTAGAAGTGGTCTAATGGTACAAAATGTTGACCATAACATGCTAATGGCACCATCTTGCATCATGGTAGAGGCCTTTTTAAAAGCAGTTGACTTGTGGAGATGTTTTTGGACAATGGATACTTACACATAATAATTGCTAGCTTATATCTTGTAATATTTCTGTTAATCCTCAAATGGTATAGACTATTGCAAAATTGAAATGTAGATGAGATTGAGATTATCTTCTATATTTTCTTTAGCTTCTGGTATTTTTTCTCCAGATGAAATAATGCCTGTTAACAAAATAGTAGGGAAAGGTCAGAAGAGGTCCTCATAGAAATATTAATTTTCTTAAGCATATTCTTATAGTGACTACAGCACAGGTGTTTTGTCAAATTCCAGCCACTATGTGTGTTGCATCTACTTAGTGTATCACTGTGAATATCTTTTAAATGAAACTTTCAAAACCCTAATTCATCATCTATAAAATAGACAAATATGATATTTAACTTATTGGGCTAAAGACTAAATTGTATATATATATATATATATATATATAGTAACAGTGCCCAGGATATTATATTATGGGTGCTCAATATAATGTAATAGTTACCACTGGTGTTCTTTTAATAATTGCATTTGTAAAACAAACAAAAATCTGTGATAAGTTTATTTTGTGTAACAAAAAAACTCAAAGAAAAATGAAAAGGAAGCTTGAAATGTTTACTTTCAATTTAGATTCCATTGACCATCACTATCATCTTCTAGTTTACTTCCAAAAACCTGTCGCATATTTTGGGTTATTTGTCACCACTGCAGCATTGAAACTTCTGACTATCCCCTTTTAAACTACTGTTTTACTGTTATCCATTATTTCTCCACACACTGATCCTCTACCCTTATTGTCCTATTCTTTTTCAAGGCTTCATTGAATTCTTTACTTTTGCTTCAACCCCAATTTATTTGTAAGAGTTTTATTGCCAAGTCTCACCTATTTTCAATTTATTTCTAAGTAATCACATTAGTTATGTTTAGGATTTTTATATGAACTAGAGTCTTCTTAAAAAGAGAGAACTTTATAGCTGGCCAAAGGTAACGCAAGCATCTATTCTTCAAGAAAGAGACCTGTGCTACTTCTTACAGGCAATACATAGGGTGTCATGTTGCACAACTTTATTTTTCATGGTCAAAGGTTTGTTCTTCAGGTTTTAAAGCCAAGATACATGACACAATTAAAAAGAAAAACGAAAGTGATTATAACAGATTCTGAAATCAGTCAAGTAAGTGCTTGGTCCGAGGCCCTTGAAGAATGAAAAGACTTAGAATTTGGTTCCACGACTATTTCTGTGTTTCCATGACTTACCAACCCAATTTCTGATAGACAAACTTATTTCTCATATATGCCAACTTATTCAGTTAATTTACTATCAATTCTATTATTGCTAGAAGTTTTTTTCTTTATATCAAGGTGACTTTTCACATACTTTTCCTTTGCATTTATTTTTAAAATATGTCTTATTAGTATCATAATTCACTTGTTTTTCAAGCCTTGCATCATTCTTTGTGGAACTTTCCAGGTACCAACGACATTAGTCATATGCCATTAACTAACGTTTTGCTTCTAGTCCTAGTTTATCTCTTGAGCTTCCAAATAGTATTTCCAAATAATCGTCAACCTTCTTCATCCAAAAGTTCCAAAGATGATTTACAGACAAAACAAGAAAAATGTAATAAAGTTATTTCTCTTTCCAGAGAAATCGTTTTCCATATCCTCGGTCTCAGTTCCAAACACTTAGTCATTTAATTCAGATACGTTGAAATCATTCCAGGAAGCTTCACCCTCCCAAGCCATTTAGACACCAAGACCTGTTGATTTTATCACTTCCATATCTTAATTCACTGTTTTCTATAGAATGCCACCATTAGAGGGTACGTCTTATTTAGACTGTATAATTATTGTAACTTCTATATGTCTTTTCAATATGACTTCACTTTCTCTCCTCCCCTTCTTTCCTGTGAGGCATATAAAAGCAAACTCTTACTGGTGAGACACCACTGCTGCTCACTCAAAGATCTTCATTGCTTTTCACATGCCTGCGTGAGTAATAAACCTAAGTTTCTCTAGCTTGTTGGACCTGGAGTGAGGGAAGAAATGCACAATCTACAGTATACTACCGACTATACAACCAAACTTCTAGATGAAAAAATAAAATAACTTCATAAATCTGGAGCATGCAAAGATTTCTTAAACAGAGTGAAGTAGTAGCCATTAAGAATTGATACATTTAAGAACTCCCACTCACCAAAAGATATCATATTAGAAAGAATAAAGGCAAATTACAGAATGTGGAAAAAATTACAACACATATACATACATATATATGTATATTAAAAAGACTCATTCCGGTGATAATGTCTGCATATTACTAAGAAAAAAACGCAATGCAATTAGCAAAACACATGAACAACCACTTCACAAACAAGGATATTCAAATGGCTAACACATATATGAAAAAAAGCACAGCTTCATTAAAATCAGTGGAGTCCAGCCTGAGCAATGTGACAAAATTCTGTCTCTACCAAAAAAAAAAAAAAAAAAAATTAGCTGAGCTTATTGATGACCATCAGTAGTCTCCGCTACTCTGAGCCCAGGGATCAAGGCTGTGGTGAGCCGTGATCTTGCCACTGCACCCTAACTTTGGTGACTGAACGAGACCCCGTCTCAAAAAAATAAAAACAAAAAATCATTGAAGTGCTTATTTAAACAACAGAGAGATATTGCTGCACATTATCAAAATGTAACTAACATAAAATTAAAACTAAAAAAAGCAAAATTGGTGAGTATACCGATTAAATAAAATTCTCAGACACTGAAATGTTAACTTGATACAACCCCTTTGGAAAATTTCATAGTTTCCATTCCAAACTGTAACCAACTGTCAGTCAAGAGCAGGGTATATAAACAAATTGTAATATAGTTCTTCAGTGAGTACCAAACAATAATGAAAATTAACAAAAAATATAGCACTATACAACTGCATGGATCAATCTCTCATGGGCAAAATGTTTCTCTTTTTTTTTTCTTTTCTTTTCTGAGATGGAGTTTTGCTCCTGTTACCCAGGCTGGAGTTCAATGGTGCACTTGGCTCACCTCTGCCACCCGGTTCAAGTGATTCTCCTGCCTCAGCCTCCAAGGTAGCTGGGATTACAGGCATGCACCACCACACATGGCTAACTTTTTGTGTTTAATAGAGATGGGATTTCACTATTTTGGTCAGGCTGGTCTTGAACTCCTCACCTCAGGTGATCTACCCACCTCAGCCTCCCAAAGTGTTGGGATTACAGGTGTAAACCACTGCATCCAGCGCAAAATGTTGAATAAGAAGAATCATACACACAAAAAAATACTTCCTAATTTACAAAATTATGGTGCTAATAGGATAATAATACACTTGAGGAAGTAGAGAGTAGGAGAGAACACACAGAAGGATCTTCTGGATACTCATAATGTTCTGTTTCTTGATCTGGATGAAGAGTGTATGGATGAATTCACTTAGTGATGACTGAGCTTTAACACATATAGTATGTATATTTTTGTCCATTGCTTTACTTCGATAAAAAGTGTAAACTATTATAGTGATGCTAATTTTAAAAGACATAGCCAAAACAAAACTACACTGAAAGGTGAAACATTAAAGAGTAAACCAAGATCTGGCACTCAGATGGGATGATTTCATACGCAAGGTGAGAGAGAGGTGGAGAGAGGGGTTTAAGAATGTAGTATTTAAATCCTGCTACCATATAAAGAGGAATAATCAAATTCAAAACAAAGAGAACTAACGAGGATCTATTTGATACAGAAACTGGAGAAAAGTAACATTTCTGAATGTGCCCCAGTTTCAGACTTAACAAAATGACACTTCCATTACAAAGAAAGTGTTTTGCTAGAAGCATGTAAATATTACCTACAGATAACTAAAATATGGGAAAATTTCAATGAGGCTATAAATATGGGAGAAAATAAGTACCACTATGAAGGAATTAATTGAAATAGTCCAAATTATTTTTACAATTGAGCTCTTTCAAAATTTCAATTCACAGATATTTATAATGTCGTGTAAACATTTTCAGAGTATGATAAATATAGAAAAATTCTCAATTTGTTCTATGAAACTGTTGTATGTCATTCAGACATTGAAACACGATAAAAATAGTACAAAGTTTTAAAGGAATAGAGCAATTCACTAGTTCACTCGCAGAAATTCCCAAGTAAAATAAAACACTAAATTTATCAGTATAATAAAATAATCTACTGTGACCCAAGCTGATCTCATTTAAATAAAGGAATGATGTCATATTATTAGGAAGCACTATATTTTGTCATTTTTGTAATTCACAAATAAATCTTAATAAATGTTTTAAAAAGTCATTTGATAAAATCCAACCTTCATTTCTCCTAAAAACTTTGTAATCTACTAGGAAAAACTAGTTACTTAATGACAACAAACATCTAAAACCAAAAATAAACTATTCAGATCATACTTAGATGGAAGCTAGTCCTACTACCCGTTGATAAAAGATGAGTATATTTGCTATCACTACTACATTTAGCATTGTTAAGAAGAGCTGGCCAATGTATTAAAGGAGAAAATAAAACAAAACAAATATTAAAAAAAGAGACATAACCTTTGAAATGGCAGAAATTAAATTTCCACTACATGCATATTATATGATTAAAACCTTAATTTAGAATACAGAAAACTTAATAGAATGAAAAACATATTAAAATCCAGGAAATGAAGTTATGGCTTACTAAGTAAATAAATACATGTGGGTCCCGAGTTTTCTTCAATATCAATATTTAACAGGATTTATGATAATCATGAATACTTTATATATAATTCTCTACAATAATTCAGTAAAAACACAAGCATCCTATTGCAAATGTAAGAGGGTACTTCAAAGTTTTTTGAGAAGAGATAAATGCCTACTGATCAAGGGAAGGCCACACTTTTCTATATATAGTTATTTTGTATTTTTACTTCCCTGTCTAATGCACAGATGCTCCTTGCTATTTCACCCAACCTCCTTTTGCAAGACATATTCCTAAAAAACAGAAAAGTTATCATTGGAAATTGCAATAACTTTTCTCATTAATGAAGAGGAACAAGCAGGAAATCAATAAGGCTATATAAAATTTCAAAAATGCCATCAACTAACTTGAGCCAAATGATGTTCATAGAATATTCAACTCCAAATTGTTATTTTACATGGACACAGAATATTCATCAAAATATTGCAAACCATACAAATCTCAATATATTTAATTGAATTCAAAAAATGCAAAATATGCTTACAGATTCGGCGATGACATTAAATTATAAATTAATACCAAAAAAATCTGTGAATGTATTTCATATATATGATACATATACATTTTATACAATGTATAAAAGATGTGTGGGATGATCCCAAAGCAGAACACAGGAAGGGGAGAATATCTGTAGCAATAAAAGACAGCATCAAAAAAGAAGGAAGCTCTCAACTTAATGATACTAGCTTCTTCCTTAAGAAATGTAAAATGAAGAGCCCATTAAACCAAAATTAAGTAGAAGAAAGACAATAGTAGAGATTAGAAGAGAAGTCAATGAGATAGAAACCAGAGAATCAAGGATATTGATAGTGGTTCTTTGAGAAAAATAGATAAAATTGAAAACACTTGGCCGTACAGATAAAGGATTAAGAAGAAAGAGGGCTAGGCATAGTGTCTTATGCCTGTAGTCTCAACATTTTGAAAGGCCAAGGCAAGAGGATCACTTGTGATCAGGAGTTTGAGACCAGCCTGGCCAATGTGGCAAAACCCTGTCTCTACTAAAAACACAAAAATTAGCCAGGTGTGGTGGCTCATGCCTGTAAACCCACCTACTCAGGTGGCTGAGACACTAGAATTGCTTGAATCCGCGAGGCAGAGGAGGCAGTGGGCCAAGATCAAGTCACTGCACTCAAGCCTGGGTGACAGAGCCAGACTCCATCTCAAATAAAAAAAAAAAGACAAAATTACAAATATGAGGATTAAGAGAGTGATATTACTGCAGACACTACACACTATAGATATTTTAAAAGACAACAAAAAATGAATATTTTGCTGATTAATGAGACAACTCAGATGAGAGAGAGATATTTTTTGAAAGATCCAGATTTCCAAAGCTCACTCAAGAACAAATAGAAAGCCTAAAAATCCCTATCTCTATTAAATAGGTTGAATTTGAGTTTAAAGCCTTCCCATAAAGAAAATTTCAGAGTCTGATGGCTTCATTGATGATTCTATCAAGTCTTTAAGAATGGAAGAAATTGTGTAGAATTGGCATTATATGACACACATATACATTAAATGCCAATTCTACACAATTATACACAAACTATTTCAGAAAATTAAAATGGAGGATTTATTTTCAACTTATTCTATTAACGAAGCATTATTCTAATACCAAAACAAATTTAAAATTTACTAGATTTTTATTTCTTTTATTTTATTATTTTTTTTTTAATGGGAATCTTGCCTCCCAAGTAGCTGGGATTACAGGCACGCAACACCACACCCAGCTATTTTTTTTGTATTTTTAATAGAGAAGGGGTTTCACCATGTTTGCCCAGCTGGTCTCAAACTCCTGGCTGCAGGTGATCCACCCATCTCGGCCTCCCCAAATGCTGGGATTACAAGTATAAGCCACTGTACCCAGCTGATTTTTTAAACATCAACTATAGGCCAATATTTCTTATAAATATAAATTTAAGAGGCAAACCGAATTTTAGCCAGTCGAATCCAACAATATGTAAAAAGTAGAATACACTTCCCCCCAAATTCATGAACCCAGTCTTATCTAAGGAAACACCAGCCAAGTCCAAATTTGACAAAATGTTTTAGCAGTACTCTTTAAGGCAGTAATAATCAAGGAAAGATAGAATGTTCACAGATTGGAGAAATTTAAATATAATGACTAAATGCAAAATGGTATGCTATATTGAATCCTGGCTCAGAAAAAGGCCTTCATGGAAAAAATTGGTAAAACGCTATTAAAGTCTGTTAAGGATATTGTACCACTGTTAATTTTTTTTCTATAAACATGCCCTGGTTGTGTAAAAAGTTAATATAAGGAAAATTGGGTGAAGTATTGGAATGCAAAAAGTTTGAATATCTATTCAAAAACACTTTGAAAAGGAAAAAAGCTGGAAGACCAACAATGACCTGATGTCAAGTCTTATTAAAAACCAGCAATAGCAAAAACAGTCTACTGCTAACATAAAGGTAGACAAACAGGTAAATGGAACAGAAAACAAAGTTGGGAAAAAGACACATGTATTGAAAGAGCAGATTGTTTTGACAAAAGTGTAAGAGTAATTTGGTGGAGGAAAACATCAGTATTTTCAAATGGTGCTATAATAATTGGATGTAGATCAGCAAAAAAACATGGAAAGAAGTAAAATTGTCTCTGCAGATAACATAATTATACAGAGAAAACCTGAAAGACCACCCCAAAAACAATTGAACAAGTAAATCCAGTAAAGTTGTAGGATACAAAATAAACATACAAAAATCCGTTGCATCTCTACACATTAATAACAAACTGTCCTAAAAAGAAATCAAGAAAAATAACACCATTTACAATAGCATGAAAAAAATTAACCAAGGAGATGAAAGATCTGCTCACTGAAAAGTGTCATACTACTGATGAAAGAATTGTGGAAAACTCAAATAGGTGGAAAAATATCTCACATTCATAGATTGAAAGAAGGATTATTATTAAAATGTTAAAACTACTCAAAGCAATCTACAAATCCAAAGAACCCCTATCAAAACTCCAATAATATTTCTTGCAGAAATAGGAAAAGCAATTGCAAAATTCATGCAAACATAAAATATCCTGAATAGCTAAAGCAATGTTGAACAGGAGAAATTAGAGTCAGCACACTTTCTGATTTTACACTATATTATAAATTTATAGTAATCAAAACAGTATGGTACTAGCATAAAAATAGGCACATAGGCCAATGGAACAGATTGGAAAGCCCAGAAATGAACTCATACATATGCAGTCAACCGATTTTCAACAAAGGTGCTAAGAATATGGGGAAATAATAGACTCTTAAATAAATGATATTATGAAAACTAGATATCCACATGCAAAAAAACCCATAAAATTGGACCCTTCTCTTAGAACTTAAACAAAAATCAATTCAGAATGGAGTAAAGACTTAAATGTAGGACCTAAGACCACCAAACTCTTAGGAAGCAAAAAAAACAACCAGAAACAACCTCCCTGACATTAGTTTTAGTAATAATTTTTTTGATACGATGCCAAAAGCACAGATGACAAAAGCAAAACTAAATAAGTAGGACTATAGAAAACGAAAAATTTTCTGCAAAGGAAAAAATCAACAAAATGAAAAGGTAGACCACAGAATAATAAAAAATATGTGAAAACCATGTATCTAATGAACAGTTAATATCCAAAATACATAAGAAACTTATACAAATCAATAGAAAAAAAACTTGGTAAACTGAAAAATAGGCAAAAAGACCTGAATAAACATTTCTCAAAAGAAGATGTACATACCAGGAAACCATCATTCTCAGCAAACTGACACAAGAACAGAAAATCAAACACCGCATGTCCTCACTCACAGGTGGGTGTTGAACAGTGAGAACATGTGGACACAGGGAGGGGGAGCATCACACACTGGGGTCTGTGGGGAGGAACCGGGGAGGGACAGCGTGAGGTGGGAGTTGGGGAGGGACAACACGGGGAGAAATGCCAGATATAGGTGATGGGGAGGAAGGCAGCAAACCACAGTGCCATGTATGCGCCTAAGCAACAAACTTGCATGTTCTTCATATGTACCCCAAAACCTAAAACAAAATAAAATATACAAATTGTAAAAAAGAAAGAAGATGTATGTACAATCAGCAGGTATACAAAATGATGTTCGACATCAGGGAAATGAAAATCAAAAACGGCAGTGAGATACCACCTGACATCTGTTAGAATGACTTTTATCAAACAGTCAAAAGATAAACGCTACCAAGGATGTGGAGAGAAAAGAACCGACTGGTGTGAATATAAATTGATATACACCTTTGTATAAAATAGTGTGGAGGTTCCTAAAAAAAATTTAAAAACCAAAATACCGTATGATCAAGCAATTCCACTTCTAGGTATAAATCAAAAGAAATTAAATTGGTGTCTCCAAGAGATTGCAGCATTATTTATAATAGCCAAGATTTGAAAACCATCCTAAGAGTCAGTCAATAGATGAATGTATAAAGAATATGTGATGTGTGTGTGTACAAACAATAGAGTAATACTCAGCCTTAAAAAAGAAGAAAATCCTGCTATTTGCAACATGTAATAGCCCAGAAGACATTACACTAGGTGAAATGAGTCAGACTCAGAAAGACAAGTCTGCATGATCTCACTAATATTTGAAACCTAAAAAAATAAAAGTCAAACTCATAGTAACAGAGTAGAATGACAGGTACAATGGGCCGGGGGATAAGGGAAAATGGGAGATAGGTTTTAAGAGGTTAATAATAATGCACTATATACTTGAAATTTGCAAGAAAATAGTTGTCATGTGTTCTCACCACACATGCACACACACAGACACACACACACAATAATGGTAACTATGAGTCGATAGAAATGCTAATTAGCTTTGTTACTCTAATTGCTTCACAACACATACATATATCAAAACATCACATTGAACCCCTAAATACGTATAACTTTATTTATCAATTATACATCAATAAAACTGGAAAAAAGACACACATAAAGAAATCTGGGCCAGGCATGGTGGCTCAAGCCTGTAATTCCAGCATTTTGGGAGGCTAAGGCTGGTGGATTGCTGGAGGTCCTGAGTTCAAGACCAGCCTGGTCAACATAGTGAAACCCTGTCTCTACAAAAAATACAAATTAGCCAAGTGTGGTGGCTTGTGTCTGTAATCCAGCTACTAGGGATGCTGAGGCAGGAGAATCACTTGAACCTGGGAGGGAGGGGTAGCAGTGAGCCGAGATCGTGCCATTACACTCCAGCCTAGGCAAAAAGAGTGAAACTTCATCTCTAAAAAAAAAAAAAAGAAAAGAAACAAAAAGAAATTTGATTTATACCTCAAAGTATATACAAAAAAATCAATTCATAATAAGATCATATATCTACCAGAAAACCTAAAACTATGTAAGTCCCGAAACAAATTTTTCTTTAAGGTTTGTGATTTGGGGTTGAGCATAGATTTTTAGATGTGACACAAAAAGCCCAATCAAAAGAACAAACAAATAAATGAAATGTTATCAAAATTTAAAACTTCTGCTCTTCATAAGACACTGTTAAGGAAATGCAAAAAAAATCAATTTGTTTATTGCAAAGCATTATCGAATAAAAGACTTGCATCAAGAATATATAGAGAAAACTCTCAAAATTCAATAGGAAAGAAAGCAACCAAATGAAAAATGAGCTAAATATTTGAACAGTTCCCCAAAGATTATTTGGAATGGGATATAAGTACATGAAAAGATATCAGTATCATTACTCTTTAGGGGAATCCAAATTAAAATTACCTGAGATACCACAAAATAATTTATTGAATAACTAAAATTTAAAAGGTTAACCAAACGAAGTGTTACAGAGATGTGGAGGAACCAAAACTCTCATAGGCTGCTCGTGGGTACTATTTTAGCACTAGAAATTTGGAGAACGCTTGACCCTTTCTCTAAAAGTTAAATATACATGTACCATATAATCTAGCCATTCCACTCTCTGTGTTTACCCAAATGAAAGCATACACTCACATAAAGATTTTTTTAAATGTGTTTATTTTTTAAATTGTACCGTTTGTCAAATAGTTCAAAACTGTAAATAACCTGCTATCCATCAGTAGACAAATGAATCAACCAGTTACAGTAGTTCCATGTAAGAAAATATACCTACCACTAATTTCAGGAATTCCATCTGCAGTCAAGCGTCTGGGAGAAAAATGCTTACAAGTTGATAGAAAATAAAGCTGATATAAAACAGAGTCCTCCCAGTAAACCTCAGCTAATATTTCAAAGTAAGACTTTCTGAACAGTAGACATTACAATGAGGCAAGTGCTTTGCTTTCTCAATAAACCATCAAAACAAAAATAGGTTGCCCTTCTAAGTTCAAAAGAAATCTAAGATATAGTCTTTCAGGAAACCCATACAATAAAAATACAAATAATGCATAGATGCCTTAATTATCAGTGAAGACGCATCTAGTATTTATATATGTTCAATATTCTTGTATAATGCATAGATGCCTTAATTATCAGTGAAGACGCATCTAGTATTTATATATGTTCAATATTCTTGTTGTATGTATAGATTTAATTTTCTAGCAACTTCTACTCCACTTAATACTCAGAATATGCGATATGAAATTGTTTCTTTTTATTTTAGTCCAGAGTAACCTAGCACTGTTTGTTTTAAACTGTGACTGAATCAATCCCTGTCTGCTAAAGTCTCAACATCTAAACTACCATTAGGCCTATATTAACTTTTTGTAACTCAAGAAATTTCAATTTTGAGATTTTCTTAGATTTAATTCTTAGTGCACTAAGTTCAGAGATTGATCATTCCAAGAGGATAATCCTCTTGTGGGAATCAACTTCATAAGCTTCTCTGGTTGAGTTATACAGAAGGCTTTAGAAGACGCCTCTAATCTGAGGCTTATCTTGTAGCTTGACACAAGTACTTGATATAAATACCTGACATTTTTGCCTCATCAAGCTCAGTTATCCAGCCCTCGCTTTTATACAAATATAAACTCACAGGAATATCTCTCAGATTTATACTTTAAGACTACCTTCTCCAAACCCTTTCTGTCATACATGCACAAACATGCAAACTAGTTTATGTGTATTCCAGCTCATAAAAGAGACTCTCATCATGAGAAGTTTCATGAAAATTAAAACACTAGCTATTTCAAAGAATGTTAGAGGTAGAAATGTGAGCAAATTTAACGCTAACCGATCTTGTAGGTTATGTGCCTTTCTTATTCCCCGAAGAAACGTAATTCTGAGAGGACTATGTTCTAATGCAGACGAAAACAAAAATAAACATAATTCCTAGGGTACCATTTGTAGAACTAAGCTCTGCAAGTCTCTATTTCAAATAAGGGATTTTGGCAAATTCTGCCATTTTCACCTGTAAACAAGTTGTCACCAAAATGTACAGACATGTTACTGAAGTGAAGAAGAAACTCTACCCATGAGCTCTGCAGGAATCCATCCAGAAGGGAAACAGCATCACCGTGCAGCTGTATTCAAAAGATGTCTACATTCTCTAGCCTCACCTTGACAAGCTCAGTAACTCTGGGCTTGCCGTGTAGCGTACTGAGTTAGCTTTGCTTGGCCATGCTTTGAATATGTTCCATATACTGGGTTTGTTTAACAAAGCTACAGAACATTATGCTTTGTAAAAATCCATTAATTTTCTTGCTTCTCTATAACTTTTTTGCTTTTAATTTCAGAAAAAAATTTCTCAGAAATAACTTTAAAATGTAAACCTTCCATATTTTGGTAGATAAGGCATTGTACTTGCTCCCTTCCCTCATGATAGGGACATAAGATGAAAAGAAAGTAACAAAAAAATCTAAGCATAGTTAAAAATATGAGAAAGACTGGAGATTAGGAGCAAGAAATGGAAATCTGGCATGATATGAAACAGTGTAAATTGTCAACAATTATTCTTTCCTCCCACAGTATCCCACTCTTGTCATCACATTTTAGAGAATATTCCAGAGCAGTTCATCCAGAAAAGCAATTCAGAGCCACAAACAATAGTTTTCTAAAATCTTAAAGGCACAGGAGAAGGAAGAATAGCAAATTCAATCCAAAAAACGATTGTAAAGCCAATTATTACAGGTATAAAATTATAAAGATTATTAGGCATTTGCAGTCCAAACTTAAGGAAAGGAAGGAAAGACAGACAAAGAGAAAACTAAACAGACCACAAGAAGCAAAGTAAGGAAGAAAGTGTTGTGGAAATTAAGAATAAATATAAATTCAGTAATTGAAGTAGAAAGTGGTAAAAAAAAAAAAGAAAAGAAAAAGATTATGGTATAATATATAAGAAAATTCGAACTCGCAGTTAGACAGAAGGAAAGAAGGACGAGGGGAAGAAGAACTCATGAAGGATACAAAACAAGAGCAACAAAAGAAAAAGGGGGGAAAGTTTTAAGTGTCTAAGGAATATATTTATGGGACATGAGGTCGAATCAAATTATAATTGTTTCAAGGGTGATGACCGAAGTTATAGAGTTCATTGCTGACTTAAGAGGACAGTTAATACTGAAATTTATAATGAACACATGCAACTCAACATCAGGAAAAAAACCTGATTTTAAAATCAGCAAAAATCTGAATAGCTATTTCCCCAAAGAAGACATAAAAATGGCCAATAGGTATATGAAAATGTAGTCAACATCATCAATCATCAAGAATGCAAATCAAAACCACCATAATTTCATGTATAATTGAGATCATGCAATATTTGTCTTTCTTACCTAGCTTATTTCACTTTGCATAATCTTCTTCAGGTTCAGCCCATGCAGTCAAAAATGACACAATTTCCTCCTTTTTTATGACCAAATATATCAAAACATCACATTGCACACTATCAACATATACAATTATTTGTCAAGTAAAATAAATGTCGATAAATAATAAATATTTTTTAAAACCTCTTCAAGATACCACCGTATAGCTATTCAGATGGATATTATCTAAAAGTCAAAAGATTGAACAAATGTTGGCAAATGTACAAAATGAAAGAAATTTTTTTACACTATTGGAAATGTAGATTGATATGGTCAGTAGAAAAAAACAATATGAAGATTTCTAAAGAAATTAAAAGCAGAACTACAAAATAACAGAGCAATTCCTCCTCTGGATATATAGCCATAGGAAATGAAATCACGATCTCATAAAGATGTCTACCCACTTTTGATCACTGCAGCATTATTTACAATAGCAAAGCTATGAAAATGACCTACGTATTGACGGAGGTATGAATAGACAAAGAAACTGGGCTCTCTCTGTATAAATACAACATAATACTAGTCAGTCCTAAGAAGGAATCAGATCTTGCTATTTACCACCACAGGGATGAGCCTGGAGGACATTATGCTGAGTGAAATAAGCCAAACACAGGAAAAAAAAATATTGATCTCCTTTACATGTAGAGTCTTTTTGGAAAAGGTCAACTACACAGAAATGGAGAACAAAACAGTGGTTACCACGAGAAAGCAGGAAGGGTGGAGGTCAGAGGATACAAGTATGTAGGATTAGCAAGTCTATGTAACGTACAACATGAGAATTACAAGCAATATAATTGTACTGTAGGTAGGATTTGTGTCAAATGAATAGATTTTACCTGCTCTTGCCAAAATAAAAGTAACTGTGACATTACAGTCATGTTAATTTGCTCACTATAAAAACTTTCATATTATCTCTATATTTCCCATAACATCATGTTGTATATCTTAAATATGCACAATAAAATTTATTTTTTAAAAAATAATAGGCTGGATGTAGTGGATGACAGTCATAATGTCAGCACTTTAGGAGGCTGAGACTGGAGGAACACTTGAGGTCTGGAGTTTGAGAACAGCCTGGCCAACGTGGTGAAACCCCATCTCTACCAAAAATACAAAAAAGAAAAATAGCCAGGTGTGGTAGTATGTGCCTGTAGTCCCAGCTACTTGGGAGGTTGAGGCAGGAGAATTCTTTCAAACCAGGAGGCGGAGGTTGCAGTGAGCTGAGATTGTACTAACCTAGGTGACAGAGCTAGTCTCTGTCTCAAAAAGTATATATTAAAGAGTTTGATTGTGAAGAGGAAAAAAAGGTATATTTGAAAACAGTTATCATGGAGGAAAGTGTGGTTGATTTCCTTAGACTAGAGACACACTTGGATAGATTGTTTGATGGAAAAGAACCACATGGGACATGGGGGTCACAGAGGAAATGGCGTCCATCACAGTCCAAATAACAGGAGGATTCATTGAGCAAACACATAAAGTGGAAGACATGAAAACAAAGCACTGATGAAAACTCAAGCTTCAGAAAAAGGAATTTTTGTTTCATTTTTCCTAAAACCTACAGAGAAAGAAAATGGACAGGAAAAATGATACAGGGGCTTTGAAGTCAAAATGATTTAAGACTGTTTACAACTGGTCTTGTAAATTAGTAGACAAGGTTATTTTCTGAAAGAAGGAACGCTAATAATCTGAAAGCATTTCTTTTGCACACTCAACATATTTAAAATCAAGAGCATTCACAGAAAATAACATGCTAGCATATATCTTAGTGAATCCAGGAAATGATCTTGTTACTGTATATTTAAATAAAAGGAATGATTGGTTTTGTCCATGCTTTGAAGGAGAATTGAAAATAAAAGAATTTAGCAAGTTAAAACAAAATAAGTACTCCAAATAAAACAATAGTTTATCTTTTTTCTAATACATCATGTATATTAAAAATTAAAAAGGGAGGGCAGAAAGGGAGAGAAGGGGAGAAGGAGGAGGGAGAGAAAAGAGGGAGAGAGAGGGAAAGTCCAAATGAACTTTCTCTTTTTTAGGACATTTTCAGGAAACATATAGTTTGTCAATGATTAAACGCTACCCACCAGTCAAAGAAGCAGGGAGACCACTATTAAAGAACCATGCATAAACAGAATTTATGTATGTCAAAATCATAAATGATATCATAACAGTTACACATCCAGCTCAGTTACCACTCATCTATAAAGTCATGAATAAAACCTTAAACATCAGAAAATATTTCATGCCATTTGATTTGCCAGGCAAAACCTCAGACTTGCCACAACGATTCTTAATTTACACATAGGCTGCAGGTTCACTGAAAGCAAACCAACACCTCAAAGTGGCAAAAGCTGTAGTTTAGTATTTCTGTGTGTGAAAGAGTCGGGGGGTGCAAATCGTTAATACTGCTACACAAAAACTTTAGGTTCAAATAGGAGTTGCTCCTTAGCTCCATCCCGGAATTTCAGACTATAGCCATACATATGGCTTATCTGCCATGGACAGAAGGGATTCCCTATATTCTAAAAAAGAAATTATGGAACATAGGTTTTCTAGGCTTTTCCCTGATAGAGCAACCATCTAGGGATAGCTCTATCCCTAGATAGAGCATCTAGGGATTACCTAGGACAAATATTAATGGGTTTAGATATAGATAGAGATAACGATATAAATATATAGTTACAGATACACAAATACAAATAAAGGGCCTGTCGGGGGTGGGGGGCTAGGGGAGGGATAGCAGCGTGTTGGGGGATTAGGGGAGGGATAGCATTTAGGAGAAACATATAATGTAGATGACAGGGTGATAGATGCATCAAACCATCATGGCATGTGTATACATACTAGATAGCAAACCTGCACGTTCTGCACGTGTTCCCCAGAACTTAAAGTATAATAATAATTTTTAAAGACCTACAGTGTTCCTAATTAGACATTAATAAAGACATAGACGTAGACGACATAGACATAGACATAGACATAGACAGACATAGACATAGACATAGACATAGACATAGACATAGACATAGACATCCTGTTGCAAGACTTTCTGTCAATAAGGCTCTTTGTTCCTCTTTGCGTAGGAATCAAATATTTGTGAACGTGTAAGACCCAGATTTCAGGATCACAAATACCAAAGAAGATTCCAATGTTGTAATGGAGGGAGGGAGGGAGGGAGGAAGGAAGGGAGGGAGGGAGGGAGGAAGGAAGGAAGGAAGGAAGGAAGGAAGGAAGGAAGGAAGGAAGGAAGGAAGGAAGGAAGGAAGGAAGGGGGGAGGGAGGGAGGGAGGGAAGGAGGGAGGGAGGGAAGAAACAAAGGAAGGAAAAGAAAAGAGAAAGGTAAAAAGGAAGGAAGTGGAAAGAAGGAGGGAAGTAGGAAAGAAAAAGGAAAGAAAGAAAGAGAGAAAGAAAGAAAGAGAGAAAGAAAGAGAAAGAAAGAAAGGAAAAAGAGAGAGAGAAAAAGAAAGAAAGGAGAGGCGGAAAAGGAAGGAGAGAAAAGAGGAAGGAAGAGAGGGAGGGAAGGAGGAAGGGGAGGAAGGAGACAAAGACAGAAAGAAAAAAGAAAGAGAAAGGTAAGGAAGAAAGGAAGGGAGGGAGGAAGGGAGGGAGGAAGGGAGGGAGGAGAGAAGGAGAGAAGAAAGAAGAAAGAAAGAAAGAAAGAAAGAAAGAAAGAAAGAAAGAAAGAAAGAAGAGGAAAAAAAGAGTGGCAGAAAAAGGCAGACCATTAAAATGAACATGAAAAGCTAGACTGCGAACACCCTAGGTAGCAACCAATAGCACAGTGTCTTACTTATCAATTTCTTGTGGCTAATGCAAAGTTTATTGACCTCGGTGTGTTTTATTAGAAGTGTACATACTTAAAAATCAATCCTGTAAGTTGGTATTCAGTTTATACCATTATTGGTGTGTCTATCTATTAATTTTATTTTTAAGACCAATCTAGTCTTTGAGGTTAATATTTGAGATTATCTTCCCAGGCACAGTGGTACATACTGTAATCTCAGCACTTTGGGAAGCCAAGGCAGGTTGACTGTTTGAGACTGGGAGCTCGAGACCAGCCTAGGCAAGACCCCATCCCTGCAAAACAGCAAAACCATTTAGCCAGGCATGGCATCGTGCACTTGTAATCCCAGTTACCCGGGAGGCTGGGGCAGGAGGATCACTTGACCCCAGGAGTTCGAAATTGCAGTGAGCTATCATCCCTCCAATGCACTCCAGCCCGGGTGACAGAGTGAGATTCTGTCTGTAAAAGAAGAAAAAAATGAAATCTCTTTTCAAAGCAATCAAATCAATCTGCAAATCAATTTGCCCTTTGACATAATGGTTCTAACAAAGTAGTTGAAAGAAACTACATTATACTTTAGTTTATATTTTTAGATACAGGGTTTCATTCTGTTGCCTAGGCTGAAGTGCAGTGGTGTGATGTCAGCTCAATGCACCTCTCGAGCTCAAGCTATTCTCCTGCCTCAATTTCTGAAACTACAGGTGCATGTCACCACACCCAGGTAATTTTTTGTTTTTTTGTATTTTTATTAGAGTCAGGATTTCATCATGTTGGCCAGGCTGGTCTTGAACGCCTGACCTGAAGTGATCCTTGTGCCTCAGTCTCTCAAAATGCAGAAACTACATTTTAGAATATTGTAGATCATATTATCTCTGAGCTAAAATTTGCATAAATAACATTTCTTGTTAATGAAGTCACAATTTAACAGTATATTGAACAATCTAAACATCTTAACTATATGAAAATTGAAACTATCAATGATAATGAAATAGTGTATCAAGTTATCATAAGATCAAACATTTACACAAAGTAACTTTCTTCCTGGAAATGGTCACTAGGTTTAAAACAGCAGTGACAATAATTTAAGTGAAATGGGTTACACAGGTCTCTCTAGAAAGCAGCTGTGCAAACAAAGGGAAGAACCTTATAGAAAACCATGACATATGAAGGGACCTGTTTATTACACTGCATGTTCAATTCAAGGTATTTTGCTTATACAAAACCAAGAACATAGCCTCCAATGGATAATTTGGTAAGTTACATATTGCCTTCATATTGTTTGATTCATGTTTTCCACTTAACAGAACACCCCTGGCTGTCTGAAATGAAAATGATTAGATTTCGGTAATGCAGATTTTGTTCCAAATGCATTAAACTAGTTAACGCATATACAGAACATTTCTGGATCATAGTGTATTTGATAATGGCCAAATGTTAATTATTTTAAGATAAGAATGAAATAAAATACCTTAAAATATCACATTTGGCAAATAGCTAGCCATATTAAACTTCTAAATGAAGGACATTAGTTTTCTTGTTATGACAACATACCAAAATATTGTAATAATGACAGGAAATATTTCAGTTTTCTGCAGTTTGCCGAATATAATCATTACATAACCTTTCACTTATTAGAAAATAAGCTTCAGAACTTTTTGACATAAACTGCTGTTAACATCTTCATCTAAGTTTTGCTAGATTAGATAATCTTTTAAAAAGTCTTCAATTTAAAAGATGAATATAATTTTTGTACCCTTTATTTTATAATTCAAAAATTTTTCGTTTAAGCTCCAGTGTTGTTCTTTATAGAATATTTATTTAAATCATCCCAAGAAAAAGCAAACTAATTATGAACATAGGTTCATTCATTTTTGGTTATCTTATTTAGCTATTCAGTATTTTTGTTTTAAAATGTACAAATTTTTTAAATCTTTCTATTAAAGAGTCATGCAACATTTTCTTTTAAAAATATTATCTGTGACTATAAAGAATTTTGCCATATATTGTTCCTAAAAATTATATTAAAAGTATAAAGACAAAATTTAAATCTATTTAGATCTTTGTATTGCAAATATCTTCAATCAGGATGATTCCGTTATACTTTTCCTTTTTATGTTTTCATTATTCGAATTTCTAAATGGTTTTGCTCATACAAAACTAGGGAAGAGCAAATGACATAATAGGAAAAACAATAACAATAACAATATGGCATTTATTCAGTCCTTGGTACCTGCATTAATTCCTCTACTACTCTGCAACGATCCTTTTCACAGATATAAACATTAATGACATCGTCGTGAAGAGCAATGAGCTGGCCCTGCCGTGTACACACTGAGTGTGTTCATGGTTTCCCTCTTCAAAGGTGAGTAAGAAGGGTCCCTTTTGGCCTTTCCCTCTGGACATAAAAGACCATTTAATTTCTGTTTCTCTGTACTTAAGGGATGAACAGCCTTCAGAATCACCATCTCTCCTCCGAGGCTGTTTCCCGGCTGCCGCGGGCATCTATTTTCAGTCAGCCCCTACATACCTTCCAAGACCTTCCTCTTCATCTGCCTGAACAGGTTTTCAGTCATCCTCTACATACCTTCCAAGACCTTTCTCTTCATCTGCCTGACCTTCTCTCTTTGACCTAGATCTCTGCACCTCTTTTCTCAATTTGCACTCCTTTTTCCTAGCCCCTACTCCTAAACTTTTCTTCTTTTTTATATCAAGCTCATTGTTTTTGTTTTCTCACTTCTAATACTATCAAAAATTGCTGTGTCCACAATTTTGAGTATTTGAGGTAAAATCCAGATGTTTATAATGAGCAGCAGTGCCAAACGTGAGGCAGTTAATATAAACAATATTTCCACAAACTCCTTTGTACTGACTAGAATATTTTAACTCATATAACTAGACTGAGTACTGAATGTGCAGAAGAGAGAGGAAAGCGTTAACATCATTAAATCTGAAAAAGCATACATCTGTGTAATTTTCACTTGTTGAGACTAGAGCCCTAATGTAGGGAATTTATATTTTAGCATTATTCTTTAAAAGTAAACATGTATTTTTATTTTGACACTATTTAAATACTGATTATTAAAATATCAGTCTTTAAATATAAACTACAATACAAATAAAGTTTATATTGTGAAAAATTAAAATGAAAATATCTCCATTTTAAATTATTTATAATAAATAAGTTTTTATTATTGCCAGTCTCCTTTATATTAAGGAGCAGAAAAAAATTTTATAAGAAGCCATGATGATCAGAAAAGGCGCAACACAGCAGGGACACGAGAATGGCCATATTATGATTTTTTTTTATTTAAATTAAGTAGACCAAAATTCCAAGCTCACCTCTGTTGTTCCCTAGCTCTATGATATTGGGAAGATAATTTAACTTCTGTAAGCCTCAGTTTCCTTAACTGTAAAATAAGCACAACAATTATACATACTTCATGTTTGCTCTGAGGAATAATTGTAAAAATATAAATGAAGCATCTGGTGTAATGTTCAACAATGCATATATGATCAGTAAATTATTATTCTGATTATTCTAAAACAACTACCACTGCCTCATATAGTATAAACTCTAATTATGTGGCTACCTCTCTCACACTCTTCTCAGTCGATTTTTGTTTAGATCTTCTTGTCTATCAGAACCTATCCTTAGTTATGTAGTTGTGAGGAGAAAAAATATTGAGATATATTTGAGTGTTTGATAAAAATTTCAAGCTAGGTGCGGTGGTTTGTGCTTGTGATCCCAGCTATTTGGAAAATTGAGGCAGGAGCATCACTTGAGGCCAGGAGTTTGAGACCAGCCTGAACAACCTAATGAGACCCTGTCTCTAAAAAAAAATTAAAAATTAAATTAAATTAAATTAAAAGAAAACTTCAGAGGCCAAATAGAAATTAATGGTACCTAATTAGTGTGTGTTTGTATACATGTGTGTCTTATATATTGAAATTATACACACACACATATTCTAATCTAGCATGACAAACGTACATGAGATAAATTGATTTTGGCCTTCTAAATCTGATGTTTCTTTTAAGGTAAAGTTATTCCATTTTTAAATTTTCTCAAAACCATAACATTTTGTTAAAATCTCCCAAATTACTTTTTTTAAAGTTTCTCTAAACTTGGCTTCTGTTTTTAAGTAAGACGGTCCTTTTTTATGTAGATCTCTACCATATTTTATAAAAATGGTAACAAGACACTAAACTCTAGTTGGATAAAATGTCTGTAAAACATAGACAAGCATATTTCATTGTGATTTGTTTCTTAAACAATGAATTTGGATAAAAATATAAGATGCATTTATAACCAATCAGTTCAGAATGAATAAAAAAGGAAGACTTTACACCTAAATCAAAACTATTATATCTAGATATGGCATGACAATTTTACTGTTAAGTCTAACACAATTCTACCAAACTGCAGAGGAAAGAAATATCTGTCTAAAAGATTACCTTCTAATTTATACCATATTTTAAAAATGCATAAAAATGCTCAATAAAATATCAGGCTATTAAAACAGAAGACTCTGATAAGAAAATAACTCTACATTTAAGTATTTAATGCAGCATATAATCAATCAAGGAAATGTACTGTATAACTTTTTTATTGCCTTTTTTTTCCTGGTACAACAGCTGAAGGAAGGCACAACCTCAAAATCAGTTAATGTAGGAAACCTAGAAATATATTCCATTTAATCCCTATGTTACTTTATTTTTCTTCCCACAGTAATAAAACTTTCTTCTCTGGAGAAGCTATATTATTTCAGTAGAAATGTGGAGCAGACAAGTCTCAGACACACTTGTCTTCCAAACCCAGACCCTGAACAACAGCAAACTTTAATCATTTTCTTGGCAACAGTTGAAAAACAAGCAAATACACCTTAGAAAAGAAAAACCGGTTTACACCTCTCTGATGTTAAGTGATTAGTTAATAGGAGTTACTTTTGCTAATATAGAGTACTGTTCCTTCCCTAAAGGACTCATAAACTTCTCCAGGCAACACCTAGTTAAATTAGTCACTTATTAAATTGTACTATCCCTTTAATTCACCCCTGAACTTTTTGAACAGATTATGAAATGAGGCAGCCAAAGTTTCCTTTTGCACCTGCAAATAACAATCTAATCTACAATTAAGGATCATTTCCTCTTTTTTGAAATTCTAATAATGGCATTAAAGCAGAGTGTCATATTTTTATCTGCATCTGGTCAGACTATTTCCCCGCATTTGGGATGACGTAACTGGATGAATGTATTAAAATGCTACAGAAAGGTGCCAAGATGATCTCTAGACGACTTCAGAAACCCAGGCAACTTTTAGACACTGGAGTGTACAAGGACGTAAACAGACCACACACCTCAAAAGTCACTTTACAGGGAAAAAAAAAATCTTTAATTTCCACATGAAAACAAAAACAATACCAATGTTTAATTTGGACGAAACACATTTAAGAAAATATTATTTCTAGTTCTCTTAGAGTTGATAATCCAAAAAGTACTTTTTCCTTTTCCAGAAAATTTTAAAACATTTAAGACAACTTACCTTTTCCCAAAGAGTCACATATCTTTTTCTCATATCCACTTTCCTATATATATTTTTTGAAGCAGTTCCCATTTTTTATCTGTCAGATTTCTAGACACTTACAAAGCCTTTCCCACACAACTCCTCTTTGAAGCCTAAAGATTATATTCGGTATCTGCAGTAATCTATAATAAGCTATTGTATGTTACTAATTACTCAATTTGTGTTGTTACTCAACTCCTTTTAAATTAATCTAAAAAGATCTCTGTCTTAACTCCAAAAAATAGCTCTAAATTGTATCATTGTCTAGAAAAGTTCTTTGCCACTAACATTTTCTGCATCCGATCTCCATATTAAATATGCAAAATACATGGTAAAATATGTATAAGAAAATTTTACAAATTTTCAATCCCGTTGTGTATCTTCTATCACAAAATATTTCAGAAATCTTACAAAATTTTAGAGCCAGAAGAAATCTCAAATATTTAGTTAACACTTGCCATCTGTGATGGGGAAACTGAGTCCCCAAAACAGGAGACATCTCGCCTAAGATTACACAGCTAGTCAATGGAATGAAGTTCTCCCAGGACAGTCCTGGCTTAATTATAGTGAGCCTGTTCTCTCTCAAAACGATCTCCCTTTGGAAAATAAAGCATCATCTCGCCCTAGTTAATGTGACTACTCAAGTGTAAACTGAATCAGCTTCCATTTTAGCACTTTTTCTCCTCTTCTCCTCAAAACAAAATTTTTAAAATTACTGTATCTTAATTCCTATGCAATTACTGGTAGAGATAACTCTTCCATGAGCTTTAAAAGTAACAAAACTGAAACCAACCAATATATAAAAAATGTAGAAATGATTACAAAGGAATACATCTTAAACACTGTATGTTTTTTGTTATTTTGTTATACCATAAATGTATTGATAATGAAGATTAACATAAGTTTTATAGGAAAGAAAGCACAACAGAAACACATGGGGCACAATTTTGAGGCATCTATATTCAACTTATTACCAAAACATCACATTATTCAGATGAAAGATGTGCAGTAATACTGGTAACAAGGCAGTGGCTGGAAAGAAAGAAAAGTGAGGCATTTAAGTTGTGGAAATTGAGGAAATTTGAAAGATAGAGGGAGGATAGAGACTAGAAAAGATGTGATGGAAAATATTTCACATCTGGAAGAGGCCTTTAAGGACAGGAATGCTTTCAGGAGCCACAATGCTAGGAGGCAATCAGGCTAGAGAAAAAAGCCTGAGCCTGCTTAGGGAATGCGAAGTGGGTGAGGCAGGTTGAAGACAGTCTGATGGCTTTGGGAGTTGTGAGACATGAGTTTTAGGACAACATGGAGATCTAGGGCAGAAAACAATGTGGTATCTTTCCCCACCCTTCATAAGGTGCATGACCAACACTCTTAATAATAAAAGACAAGTCAACAAGGGAAAAGCACAAAGTATTTAGTTGATCAGAGTCTTACGTGATGCAGGATCCTTCAGAATGAAGACTGAAGGGAACCGTGTCTAGTTTTATGCTTAGATTTGATGAGTGCACAGTGCGTAGAAATGTGATCAGACACAAAGGAATTGCTCTAATAGTAATAGACTTAGTGGAGAAAGCTGGAAAGGCCTGTTTGGATTCTTTGTCTCTCTGTGTGGTCTTCCTTCCTCCTGGGTACGAAGCAGAACCCCTTCTGGAATGAGGATCTTATGATCTACTTTCAGACAGGGTAAGTCAGAGAACTTTTGTAGGGGCAGCGCTTACACAGAAAGGTGGGAGGTTAGAGTCATATTCCTGTTTTATGGCTGGCTCTGTGGGAGAGTGTTTCCGGTTTCTGTGACCCACCCCAGGGAAGAGGAATTCTAGTTTCTCCCGCCTCCCTTGGAGGAAAAAGGTAGGCAGGAGAAAGAAGGGTCAGAAAAGAGGCTTTGCTTCTGAGGTCCTTCCAGGGTCCTACAGCTCAAAGTTCTCAGCATGCCAAGGCACCATACTTGAGAGTATTATTTTTTGAGTCCCAACAAATAGGAATATGAATGCATGGATGATTATTTTATGTAATCCCGTAGCCAGTAAAAAAGTAGTAAACAATTCAGAGAAGTTGACAATAAATACATTGTTGAGATACTCTAATAGAAATCTGCATAGTTTGATTTTAGAAAGTTATTGCAAATCTCTAGCTGTAAAATAGAGTAACATCAACAAGAACCTGGATTTGCGAATGAGTAAGATTTGAGGTTGAAACACGGTCTCTGCACTTTGGGAGGCCGAGGCGGGTGGATCACGAGGTCAAGAGATCGAGACCATCCTGGTCAACATGGTGAAACCCCGTCTCTACTAAAAATATAAAAAATTAGCTGGGCATGGTGGCGCGTGCCTGTAATCCCAGCTACTCAGGAGGCTGAGGCAGGAGAATTGCCTGAACCCAGGAGGCGGAGGTTGCAGTGAGCCGAGATGGAGCCATTGCACTCCAGCCTGGGTAACAAGAGCGAAACTCCGTCTCAAAAAAAAAAAAAGTCTCTGCCCTTTATTGAATGTTTTGAACAGTTTTCTCACCCTTTGTAGGTTTCTTTCCAGATTTCTCCTTTGTAATCTAGGATAATGGGAATTCACTACTGTTATAAGCACAAGTAAAAATTAACATATTTAATCTGTAAATATTAAATATTATTGAAGTTGGTAATAATAAATGAATAATGATGGTGGAAGTAGGAATGGAAATGCAGAGATAAATGGGGACAGACACTACAGAATAGACTATACAACCCACACGCCTGAATAAAACACCTGTTTTTAACACTGGGCTGAGCTACGTGAATAATCAGTTTTTAATGACAGTAATTAAATTTCATTTGCTTTTATGCCAAGATATTTTTAATTAGTATTTCTCACTTTAGAAAATTATTGTGACTTGAAAAAAAGTTGCGAATATGTAATTTTGTATAAATATATAGCATGCATACATGAGATCACATTGAAAGTGTTTACGAATAGTTTTATAATAATATGATTGAAGAGTCCCTTCTTGATCTATAATCATAGTAAAGATATAGCACCATATTCTACTTACTGCTCAACTTCAGTCAAACTTAAAATTTAGTCACCTTCATTGAATTGAGGGCAATATGCCATCAATTCTGAAACTTCTGTCACAAATTGAGCAGGACCGTTAATGGGATTTGAATTTGGTCTAACTCTGTTATTGGCTCTCAAATAAGATATATTCTTAGGTACCTTCAAAATAGGTTGAGACTATGGAAGAGGTAGACAGACAGCGGGCTGCAGATGCCAGCATTGTTAGTAATATGTTAGACACCAGTGTAAAGCTGAAAATTTAAATAAGTGTGAAAAACTACACTGGCATTGACTTAAGATTTTGAGACAGCAGTTGTGGCCTAATAATGAAAAGGCAACTTTTTTCCCTGTAATTAATAGTACATCTATTGATTTAAGCAGATTTCAGAAAAGACCTATTAGAATTTCAAGTATATTGGACTTTATTTTAACCTAGAATAAATTTTTCCTAGTCATGAACACTAAGAATGTCGACTAAAAGACAATGTTGTTCACATTTTCCTATTAAACATTCAGTAAACGTACATATATGCAATTATAAACAGGTTTGCCCCCAAATTTAAATACTGGTTATTTTAGGGAGTTGATTAAGATTTTCGGTTTACCAACAGCATGAATATCATTGAGCTTGTTTGTGTTCTTGTGGTTACAATGCAATACATAACTATCCAGCAAACCCAATGTCTGCAAACTTTTATATGCTATCAGGAGTAAACAAAGATGTTCCTTCTTCCTGAATAATCAGGTAACATTTGCTGGAGATAGAGTTCAGTGGCTTCAAAGAGTCCAGTGCTGTTTTAATTATTTTAATTACGAACTTACGTAGTATTTCTTTCCTTTTAAAAGTTTGTACACTTTTGTATTTTAATTAAATTTAGATTTTGTTTGAATTTCATGAAAAGATGATATTTAATGAAAAAGACATCCTATTGCATGATATAACTCAACCATCAGTTTGATGAAGAAATGTTGCCAGAAGTGCCAAAAGGATCAAAAGACATTTCTTACAAAAAAAAATAATTTATACCTCCTTTCAATACATATAGGCTTTTCTCAATCCTGAATTTATCTTGGTAGTATGTCAATCAACCTGCTCCATTTTGAAATCTCCCTGAATGACTTTGATTTTTAAATTTCATTTAAATCAGCATTACAGTGCAGAAAAATTGATTAACCTTTCATTCTTTCAAATGTGTTACCACTTAAAATTCACAAAATATTTGATACTTGGTAATGCACATTATAGGAGGTGTTTATGATTTTTAAAATATAATATATTTCACCTTGTTAATTTGGATAAAGTAATTCAGGTAAAGAACGTCATACAGTAAATATGACTGTCTTTTCTTCTTTCTCTTGCATTCTCTTTCCTTCTCTTCTCTGCAATTTGTTTTCCTTTTTTTGTCTTTCTCTACCTTTTTCCTGAGATACATATAATGCATATATAATGTGCATTTGTATGTAATGCATGTATAATGCACATTAAAATTTTCTCAAAATGTCTTCAATTAATTATGTTTAAAAATATTCTGCTGATTTAGATCTATAATTTATAAGCACCAGATTTTCTTATTTAGCTATTTGGCTAGGAGAATACTTATATCAAATTACTACAAATCCTCACCATGTAACAATGATTCTGTTTTACTTTGAGCTGTGTTCATTTTGTATTATATGTACCATGAGAATTTTCAGTTACTTTTTTTTTTCTTTTGAGACAGAGTCTCTCTCTGTTGCCCAAACTGGAGTACAGTGGTGCGATCTCAGCTCACTGCCACCTCCACCTCCCTAGTTAAAGCAATTCCCCTGCCTCAGCCTCCCGAGTAGCTGGGATTACAGGTGCCTGCCACCATGCCCAGCTAATTTTTTTGAATTTTTAGTATGAAATTCTTTGAATTTTGGTTTGAGACCAGACTGGTCTCAAACTCATGACCTCAGGCAATCCATCCACCTCGGCCTCTGAAAGTGCTGGGATTACAGGCACAAGCCACTGTGCCCAGCACAGTTAGGATATTTTTAAAGGCTACAAGTAATAGAAAAAAGGACATATTTCATATAGCTTTCAATCCAGGGGGATGGTGGGTTTTACTGAAGGTAACCTCTGAATCCCCTTCTTCGCAAACTTCTGTATTGGCCCTGCCTTCCTCTTCATCTTGGCTTTATCCTCCATTTGGTAGATAGATAACTATAGAAATTCTTAGAGTATCATATGGACACACATAAAAACATTCAGAGATGGTCAAGATACCGTTTTCTTCTTGGGCCTCTTTCTTAAGAATAATTAAATTCTTCTCAGAAGCCCACCTGTCAACTTCTCACATTTTCCTGGCCGTAATCAGTTTGCTTGCCCATTCCTAAATGAATTTCTTTGAAGATTGCTGAGATGACAAAAACAGAAGTACATATTCAACTTCCAGCCCAGGAAGTTGAGGGCAAAGTTATCTCCAGAGGCATCTGGCAACATAGGAAATGAATGGATACTTCAACAATATGGGGAATAGTTGACAATTTACATTTAGAAAGTAGGAAATGAGACGGAATGGTATTTGTAGGCAAACAACAGAACCTGCTTGGAATTTTGCTTTCCCATGTGAACTCTCTTGCCCACCACTATTCAAAGACCCTGGATTTTTCCTCCTAGGCCACATCTGACATGGGACTAAGGAGATATAAAAGCCTTTGTGGGGGCAGGAAAGAGTGAAGCTTGGTGATAAATGCTCATAAAATTTACCTTAGATATTGAACTTTTGAGATTATCATCACTCAACCTCAGGATCCATTTTTGACAAAACAGCAATCCATCAGTCTTTCGGTCCTCCCGTAATTCCAAGAGCTAGTATCGATGTTCCAACTAATTGTCATAGCTTCAAATCTTCAAATGCCCATGCCCCATCCTACAGATACTCCTGTGAGTGGCTCCTTTTTCTGACTCTGCCTTGAAATAACTGTAAAAGTAGCTTTGGGTGGAGAAACTATAAGTGCAACCTGCTTTGCATTACAACTGGTTTTCACAGCAACCCTGAATTGTTTTGGTTTGGTTTGGATTTTTTTCTGGGAAGAGAATGATTAGGAGAAGATGCTTGGTAGAGACCTCGGAATTTAGGGTTGTTTGTTTTTAGTTTTGTTTTTGTTTTCCAGCTAAGACTTCTATTTCCCTGCCTTTGCCTGCCCTAGCTTTAGCTTGGAATTCAGCTTTCTCCATTTTGGCAGACTAGTGGACACGAAGATAGCTCAGATCTAGACAATAGCTAGAAAGATCATCTCTCAGGAAGATAAATATTATTTTTTTTCTGCATTTAGAAGGGCCACCTCACTCAATCTCTTTACCAGACCTACTAAAGGACCGTAAAATACTAATACAACATAATACCCTATTTTGTTTTCTGCTCCAGTATTGGTAGACAGGTAGTTTCTATAGCCAAACGCAACAGAAAACAATGTCACTTTGTGGTGACCATCAACCTGCACGACACAAACGAAGGATCCTTACCACCCAATCCCCTCCATGCCAAGTCTACATTTTAGTTCTGTTATTAAGGAACATCTCATTTTTTAATCTAAATTTTGTTAGTTATTAGGAACATCTCATTTTTTTAATCTAAATTTTGTTCCTGTTGAGATATTTTTGGCTTGAAATCACAAAAAATCTGGGCTCAAAAATAAAAGCACATTTTTTTAAACAGCATGATGTATAAGTTCTAGACATGAGCGAATAACCAGTCCCGATCACAAACTAGGCTTTTGTATTAAACTAATCCATAGGAAATGGAGGGTACCCCTTCCAGTGGAGACAGCAGCAGCAGAAGCAACAATTTCTGTGGGCAGACGTGACAGCTTTAAGTAATCAAGCTCAGCATCCAAGCCTAGCAGTGAGTGGTACAGGATGTGTCTGCTCTGTTTTTAGCAACAGAAAGCACAATGTCCCCAAAGGAGGAGCTATGTGATATTTTCACTGTGATGCTAGCTACAGCCAATGCTCCTTTATTCCTGATTCTTTTCCAACTCCAGTTCTGCTGTCTTTTCAGAAATCAATAAATGTCTTTCCTGCTCAAATCAATGCATTTTACCTGCTTGCAACCAAGAATAAAACACTAGAATAAAACTGCCTTATTTAAATTTGACTTTCATATGGAGGTAACTTATAAAAATAGAAAAATTAAACATGTCAACATTAACTAGATACTGAGACAGAAAAAATTTATGGGCACAAGCCAAGTAAGAAGTAATGAAAAATGGTTATTTAAAAATTAAGACTGTCTCAGGTTAAAAAATATTGTAATTCATATTTTAACAAAAACTTAGAAATTGAAATTAAATGTCACCAAAATATAATCTTTGCTATATGTACATGTAAAAATCTAAAAGAAAACTATAGAGCTAAGTAATAGAAAAAATATAACAAAGGCATGACTAGCAATTAAGAGAATGCTGTTTTAAAAATTCTTGTTCATTAGGGACCAATAAATAATAAAATTAAAAAGTGACCACTAAATTTCAAAAAGAAAACAGCAACCTTTTACTATTTTACGTTTAACAAATTGAACTTTTCAAAATGATACTCAATTTTTACGAAGATCTGCAGAGGCCCAGTCTTGATAGTATGATTTGTATAAAACTTTTAAAATACTGTCTAGCCAATAGATACAGCCTGAAATTTGTTTGTACGCAGATTCATTCTGCTTCCAGGTATTAGCATTAATCAAAAATATGAGAAAAAAGATATATGAGGTGTGAATAAGAACACTTAGCACTGTTAAAGTTTTGGAAGCAACCTAAATATGTAATGACCAGGGAATCACTAAATCCGAGTTCATTTACAGGATTAAATATTATAATGCCACTTTCAAGATAGTTTATTTCTTTTTACTTTTACTGGCTTTTTCCTAAATGAGTTGGTATGTATTTTGAAAAAAAAAAAATTATCCAATTCTTTTTATTGCTGATTGGGGTTTCTATTTAAAGTTTGGAAACTGTTTTGATATACTTACTTCATACATGTGTACATAGAGAAGTCATTACTACAGTTAAGCAAGTTAACAGGTTAATCATCCCATATCGTAACCTCTGTTTTGTGTGTTAGTAAGAGTGCCTAAAATGTACTCTCCTGGAAAATTACCAATATACAATATTACTAAATGTAGTCTTCATGTTGTTACATTAGATTCTTCATGCAATAGATTTCAGAGAGACAATAGATTTCAAATTTTTATTTCTGCTTATTTGCATCATATATGTAATAATTATTTTTGAGTAAAACAGATATCAATTGATAAATGGAATTAAATAACTACTGAAATTTAGATAATTATTTGTAATTATATTTCCTAAAATATTTCTTTTCACTAAAACAATTGTGAAAATATTAACTGGTTGGTCTTACTAGTATGCACTTTTTAATTATATGTTGTTAAATGAGCATACTTTAATTTTTCTGCAAAATAACATAGTAAGGAGTCTCATACAAATGAAAAGCCATCTCAAGTGTCTAAAAAATTTCAGTAAAAATATAGGCATTTTAAATAAACTGAAACAGAAATGTTTTAACATAATCAAAATATCTTACAAAATAACATTACTTTAGAGGAAAAAATATCATTACATCATGAGAAGATGGTTTGAGCCTTATCTATTACAAATCCAAAACCACTTCACATCGATTTAGACTATCAATAGGTATTCTTCTTTTTCGTGATTCATATAATCAATATACAGTTGCTTATTTTTTCTAGAAGTGTGACACATTTTTATTTGCTTCACTTTGGGAATATTTTTTATAATTTTATCTTTTCCATATGTTCAAATTGGTTTTCTTTTTTGTTGCTGTTGACAGAAGACCTGTGTCTACAACTCATCAAGAATTTATAGGTTCTTATCCATATAATTTATATAAGGGTTCCTAACTTTATTTTAAGACCGCAAACATGATTTTGTAACTGAATTTATTTATTTATTTATTTATTATTTTTTATTGCATTTTAGATTTTGGAGTACATGTGAAGAAAATGCAAGAGTGTTGCATAGGTACACACATGGCACTGTGATTTGCTGCCTTCCTCCCCATCACCTATATCTGGCATTTCTTTCCACACTATCTCTCCCCAACTCCCCAGCCCTCACTGTCCCTCCCCTATTTCTCCCTGACAGACCCCAGTGTGTGATGCTCCCCTCCCTGTGTCCATGTGTTCTCATTGTTCATCACCCGCCTATGAGTGAGAACATGTGGTGTGTGATTTTCTGCTCTTGTGTCAGTTTGCTGAGAATGATGGTTTCCAGGTTCATCCATGTCCCAACAAAGGACACGAACTCATCGTTTTTGATGGCTGCATAAAATTCTATGGCATATATGTGCCACATTTTCCCTGTCCAGTCTATCATGGATGGGCATTTGGGTTGGTTCCAGGTCTTTGCTATTGTAAACTGTGCTGCAATGAACATTCGTGTGCATGTGTCCTTATAGTAGAATAATTTATAATCCTTTGGATATATACCCAGTAATGGGATGGCTGGGTCAAATGGAATTTCTATTTCTAGGTCCTTGAGGAATTGCCACACTGTCTTCCATAATGGTTGAACTAATTTACACTCCCACCAACAGTGTAAAAGTGTTCCTATTTCTCCACATCCTCTTCAGCATCTGTTGTCTCCAGATTTTTTAATGATCGCCATTCTAACTGGTGTGAGATGGTATCTCAATGTAGATTTGATTTGCTTTTCTCTAATGACCAGTGATGATGAGCATTTTTTCATATGTTTGTTGGCCTCATGTATGTCTTCTTTTGTAAAGTGTCTGCTCATATCCTTCACCCACTTTTGAATGGGCATTGTTTTGTTTTTTTTTTTTTTCTTGTAAATCTGTTTTAGTTCTTTGTAGAATCTGGATATCAGCCTTTTGTCAGATGGGTAAACTGCAAAATTTTTTTCTATTCTGTTGGTTGCCAATTCACGCTAATGACTGCTTCTTTTGCTGTGCAGAAGCTGTGGAGTTTGATTAGGCCCCATTTGTCTATTTTGGCTTTTGTTGCCAATGCTTTTGGTGTTTTGGTCATGAAGTCCTTGCCTACGCCTGTGTCCTGAATGGTTTTGCCTGGATTTTCTTCTAGTGTTTTTACATTGTAAGTAAGGTCTTATGTTTAAGTCTTTAATCCATCTGGAGTTAATTTTAGTGTAAGGTGTCAGGAAGGGGTCCAGTTTCTGCTTTCTGCACATGGCTAGCCAGTTTTCCCAACACCATTTATTAAGCAGGGAATCCTTTCCCCATTGCTTGTTTTTGTCAGGTTTGTCAAGGATCAGATGGTTGTAAATGTGTTGTGTTGCCTCTGAGGCCTCTGTTCTGTTCCATTGGTCTATATTTCTGTTTTGGGACCAGTGACATGCTGTTTTGATTACTGTAGCCTTGTAGAATAGTTTGAAGTCTGGTAGTGTGATGCCTCCCGCTTTGTTCTTTTTGCTTAGAATCTACTTGGCTATGTGGGCTCTCTTTTCGTTCCATATGAAGTTTAAAGCGGTTTTTTCCACTTCTGTGAAGAAGGTCATTGGTAGCTTGATGGGGATAGTGTTGAATCTGTAAATTACTTTGGGCAATATGGCCATTTTCATGATATTGATTCTTCCTAACCATGAACATGGAATGTTTCTCCATCTGTTTGTGTCCTCTCTTATTTAGTTGAGCAGTGGTTTGTAGTTCTCCTTGAAGAGGTCCTTTACCTTCTTAGTTAGTTGTATTCCTAGGTATTTTATTCTCTTTATAGCAATTGTGAGTGGCAATTCGTTCTTGATTTGGCTCTCTTCAGGTCTGTTATTGGTGTATAGGAATGCTTGTGATTTTTCCACATTGATTTTGTATCCTGATACTTTTCTGAAGTTGCTTATCAGTTTCAGGAGATTTTGGGCTGAGACAATGGGGTCTTCTAGATACCCAATCAAGTTGTCTGCAAATAGAGACAATTTGACTTCCTCCTTTCCTATTTGAATACCCTTTATTTCTTTTTCTTGCCTAATTACACTAGCTAGAACTTCCAGTACTATATTGAATAGGAGTGGTAAGAGAGGGCATCCTTGTCTAGTGCCAGATTTCAAAGAGAATGCTTCCAATTTTTGCCCATTCAGTATGATATTAGCTGTTGGTTTGTCGTAAATAGCTTTTATTATTTTGAGATTCACTCTGTCAATACCTAGTTTATTGAGGGTTTTTAGCATAAAGCACTGTTGAATTTTGTCAAAGGCCTTCTCTGCATCAATTGAGATAATCATGTGGTTTTTGTCTTTGGTTCTGTTTATGTGGTGAATTATATAATTAGTCTTTTTTTAAAAAATGTCAATTTCATAGTTTATAGGTGAACAGGTGATGTTTGGGTACCTGAATAAGTTTCTCAGTGGTGATTTACAAGATTTTGGTGCACCCATCAGCTGAGCAGTATACACTATACCCAATTTACAGTCTTTTATCCTTCACCCACTTCCCACCCTTTCCCATGAATCCCCAAGTTTCTTTTGTCATTCTTATGCCTTTGCATTCTTATAGCTTAGCTCCTGCTTATAAGTGAAAACATAGGATGTTTGGTTTTCCATTCCTGAGTTACCTCACTTAGAGTGATAGTCTCCAATATTCTTTTTTAAGACTATCAAGTGCAGCAGTGAGAAGAAAGAAAAGAGTAGAATAAATTCAATCTATAACTGACTGTGAACAATCAACTGAGATAATTCACTGTTTTCAGACTAGCCTCAAACTTAATATTCTAAGTTGGATCAATTCCTTGTAATCTTCTGCATTTTCTGTTATCCTAGAATTTATTTTTTTCTATTCCAAGGTTTCTTCCACTAATTTTGAAGTTAAATTGTTCATTTATCTCAAATTTCATGTTGCTTTAGTAGAATGCATCGTAAAATAATTTCCCAAATTTTGAAGTCTTACATTCATTATCTTCTACTATTTAGTATCGCTAATCTGAAGTGCAAACAGACTTTAAATAAAGTCATCCCTGTATTTAAAAAGTTCATTTGTTTTTGTTTTCTGGAAGTTTTTAGATTTTCTCTTATTCCTTGAAGATCTGCAATGTCACCATTTCAGTGGATGGAGGGTATGTGGGTGAGGAAGACAGTAGAATCATTTGTACATTTGTAAGGTTTGTTTTTTCCCATGTTGCTTTTGATCATTATTATTACTTCTTGATTTCTTTAGTTGTTCCTTTGCTTTTGATTGACTCTTCTAAAAATCTGAAAATTTATATTGTATTTGCTCTCTTCTTCTAGCTTTATTTTCTCCTCCTAAATTTTTTACTAGCCTAATATTGGATACTCTATAACTGGTCTCCAGGTCTTTTACCTTTTCTCATTTTCCATTTCTTTGTCTCTCACCAGTGTGCTTATAAATATTCTCAAATTGATCAATGCATCCTATGGATTCCTAATAGATTTTTCAGCCCTCCTATTGAATATGACTCTTCAGCAACTTCCATTTTAACTTTAGGAGCATTATCTTGTTGTATGTATAGTATACATAATAAAAATGTATAAATGCACGTATAGATTTACATTTTATGCAATAGGTAAGCAGCAGCAAAGGCTCCTATTTATATAATACACATATGTATGTATAGATTTGAGAAGATATTCCATCTGTAGAACAAGAAAATGCCAGCCTTTTCTCATTCTGTAGATGCAATATCCTATTGAACCTTTCTTTCAGGAATAATTAACAATATTAAGAAGGTACAGTGCTGAATAGTGAGAAGTCCCTCCATCCTTGATTGGAACATTGACCTTGCATGTAAAGAAACAGCCAAGGAAAATGTCAAGCTGCCACCTATTACTTAAAAAGATCTTCAAAACTGCACCTACTCAGGCAGGAGTTTAGAGATCAATTTAGAAGAATACAAAGATCTAAAGGGTTTCTCATATTTCTTGACATCATCAATAAAGAGTGAAAACAAATGAACAAAGCCTCCAAGAAATATGTGATTATGTGAAAAGACCTAATCTATGTTTGATAGGTATATCAGAATGTGACTGAGAGAATAATCCAAGCTGTAAAACACTCTTCAGGATATTATCCAGGAGAACTTCACTGATAAGAGCTGAATTATAGATATCAATACTTGATGAGTGACTTCTTACAGATATAGGAATTGTTCCATGTAAAAGCTGATGACAAAGCCTTACACACTTTGCAGTAATCATATTAAGGAAATGATTGAATTTCCTTTTACGTTTTTAAAACATTTACCAGTAAATAAAGTTGCAAATTTTTAGTACTTATTTCAAACTGTCTGTTTCTGCCAAATGCAACATCCCTTTTGAGTTGCACTCAGACACCTTCACAAAGAATAAAATATTGTTTGTACAGTGTCACATTATTCCAGAGCTTGAACAACCTTCCTTCTACAGCAGATTTTAACTCAAACTCATCAATAATATGCAAAAAGGTAACTAGGGTAGTTTCTATAGAATGTATTACATAAGCTAACTAATGCTATGCCAACTTAACACCAGAAAAATAATATTTTTTCAGAGCACAACTCTTCTAACAAAGATCATCAGTTTGGTTAGCAGACAGACGTCCATTCAACTAAACATGGAATTTGTTTTATACACAGAAATAGGCCTGGAACTGAGTTTAGAAGCAGGGACAAGTAAGAGTTGAGATTCCCTAAACATCAGATGAGAAATAACTTAAAGGAAGAGTTGGGCAAGTATACCAGAGTGAAATACAGAGAGAAGAACCATCAAGATGGTGACAGGAACCAGGTTTGTGTAACCTAATTTTTTAATTTCTCCTATATTAAGTAGACGAAAAGGTTTTAGAGATTTCAAGTATGTGATTTTTAAGTTTGCTCATTTTTTACTGGAAACATTGTATGCAATCCCTTTTCCTGGAATTACTTCACCAAGATGCTGCTCAGGTTAAAACTCACTTGAAATATCCCAGTAGGAAATTAATTGTGATGCTACCCTTCTACATTCTGGAAAAACAAAATACACCTTCTACATAAACTGCCTCCTTTTTATAGTGGCACTTGAGGCATCATTTTCTTTGGGGGAGAGGAAGCAAAGAGTGCAAGGTTAAGAGTGAGGACTGAGGGATCAGATTCCTGTTCACCTCTTGTTCCACTCCCCTAGGCATGAAAATTTGATCAGGATTTTTTACATCTTAGTGCCTCAAATTCTCCATCTATGAAATGGGCTTTTTCCACGTTACAAGGATCTGTTTTGCTTCTGGAATCCATTTCATCTACTCCTTGCTCCCAGACATAGTTCCCTGATATGCCCCATAGCTTCCAAAGTCTGTGCAATGAGACAGAAGAGACTGCTAATTTCTTGTAATATTGACACTTTCTTTATCACAACTTCTAAAAGACCAGAAAAACAGGAGGGAGAAAAAAGTGTACCCAGCAGTCTCCTTTTCTTCTGCTCCTATATTATAGATGATCACTTTCTCTATTCTACCTGTAAAAACATCAGTCATGTTTTTATGTTTATATTTCCTGTGAATATTGCATTATCTGCTACATAGGGTCAATGAATGAAAAGATAAATGAAGATTTTCATCAATCTATCACAAATTTACCAGAAGTTCTGTTACAATTACTCAACTGGTGCCAGAAAAAATAGAAACCTGGACATCTAAGAAGACCCTGAACATTGTGACACAGTAAGTTGTACACCTTGCTAGTATTCCATGCTGGACAACATCACAAATACTCACCAGGCTACTTCAGGGATCAGGAGATTGAGAAGTTAAATATGTTATCTCAAAAGTTGTGTCATCTTCAAAATTCATTTTTTTAGAAAGCAATAATGTCAATTACCCAAAAAACTAAATATACTAATACTATACACAGAAATGTGAAATCACATTTGTTTTTAGATTTAAAAATTGAGCAAAGATTAGAAAATGAATATATTAACAAGAAAAAAGTAAATATTTTTGAAGAGAATAGGATTCATTTGATAAAAAGAGAAGGAGGAGGTAAAACAGAGAGCCTCTGCTCACTAGGGTTTCTAGTAATTTACTCAAACACTTTGTGCTTCTATTAAGAGAATGAAAAGTACCTATTTATTTGAGAAATTTTTAAATTGATGATCACATTTGCAGTAAACTTTATTAAGACCCTACAATAGAAAACTGATAAATAAATAATAATTGGTTTTGGAGCACAAATGTTAGACTTGAGATTATTACATAAATTCTAAGTTCTTCAATTGGTGGTACCTTAAAGCTCAAGAGAAAATCACTTTTTAAATGTTTTAATATATGTAACAAATACTTACTGAGTATTCACTGTGTACCAAGCCCTGTGGTAGGCACCAGACAATAAGCAGTAAGTCAGACAGATAGTATCCCCTCTATCCTTATAAAATTTGCTGTTTAAACTCATCAAACCGTTCTAGTATTTAAAGCCAAATCAAATATATTACATTTTTGTCCTAGAGTTAAGGAATAGGTGGGATATTAAATGTATTACTTTATTATTGGTTTTAGGATTTACTTTCAAGTGGATACACATCATTACAAAGTTACTTACAAAGAAAGTCTGATAAAAGTTTTTTGTCAAAGTTTTCATTTTGAAAGGAACATAGATCAGAATGAGACAGAGAGATCTACAGAAACACGTGCACTGTTAGATGTAGCAAATGATGGATAGTATTTTGCTAATTTGATGAATTAAATAGCACATAGATTCAAAACGTAGCTGTGTTTTTAAATCTATTCTCAAAATGCCGTTGAAATAATATAAACATTTATTGCAAAAGCACGTAAACCCTTTGAAGAAAATTGTTTCTAGGATAGTTTCAGCTAAAAGTTTTCCTTATGATAGGGTAAGCTTACATCGCTAAGAGCTAATCCAGATGGTTTTGGGGAGCTGTGCTGTGTTGGTGGAGTTTAATTCCTTAATAGAAAGAGGGAAATGCTATCTTTATCTAAAATAAAAATAATTTTGAAATTCTATGAGGCTGGGCATAGTGGCTCATGCCTATAATCCCAGCACTTCGAGAGACTGAGGCAGGTGGATCATCTGAGATCAGGAGTTCAAGACCAGACTGACCAACATGGCAAAACCCAGTCTCTACTAAAAAGTACAAAAATTAGCCAGACATGGTGGCATAGCCTGTAGTCCCAGCTACTAGGGAGGCTGAGGCAGGAGAATCGCTTGAACCTGGGAGGAAGAGGTTGCAGTGAGCCAAGATCGTGCCACTGCACTCAGCATGGGTGACAGAGCAAAGACTCCATCTCAACAAAAAACGGAAAGAAAAAAGAAAGAAAGTGAAAACAAGAAGCTAAAACATCTCTCTTCTGAGATGAGAGGAGAAAGAAAGGAAATGATAATGAGCTAGGTTCTAAATATATCCTGCACAAACTCCCCCGGCATAAGTTCTCTGTAAATATATCTCTTAGTGCTTAAAGTTGGAAATTTAAATACTAATTTTATTAAATAGTTGAAGCTGTATCTGACTGTTATAGTTTCCCCAACTCCCATTACATGAGTAAGATCCTATATAAATGGACCCAATATTGTTTCAGATTGAACCAAGCAAACATGATTAATTGGCCTCTACCAAGTCATATTGCATTCTTCTTAATTCTTTCTTTACTGGTTGTCGTATACTTACATGTCAGAAGCCAAATAACATACATTCCCAAAGACAAAGCCCTTAATCTGAGCCCTGAATATAATTTAAATATTGATTGATCTTGCTTCTCCAAAATTTACACTTTACTGACATTCTAAATTATCTTGTCTTCCTCATGAACAAATCTACTGCTGATTAAACATTTTTATGTTGTAGAATTATATAAATGTTAATCTTAATTTACTCCACAATAAACAGTGAAAATAAAGCTTATTATATATAATTAGAAAACACGTAAGATTTTATAAATCTCATTTCAAAAGTCTTTCTCAAGAAATCCCCGATGCTTTAACTTTGGGCAGAGGCGGTGTGTTGATCTCGTTTCGCATGACAACCAAATACTAACATAGGCAAGACAGATTTGCCATTCAGTCTTATTGGTAAGTCCTGGCCAGAGGCAAGGTAAATGGGTATAATATTAAGCTAACCATTTAGTAGCAACAATAATCTTTTTCTTGGAACTAACAGAGCACCACGACTAGTTAGAAATAGTGAGACATACCTCTATGATAGTTCTAATTTATGTGCTAAGCCTGCCAAGTATAAGTTTTACATTTATGCTGTTCTAGAGTAGACCAGCTATCCCAGTCCCTAGCTACACAATGGAATCACCCGGAGACATATTGAAAAATGCCCATATCCAAGCCCTATCTCAGACTAATAAAATCATAATTTCTCTGGTAGGGGCCTGGGCATAATCAGTTTTTAAAATATCTTCCCAGGTGATTCTGATGTGCTGGAAGTGGAAATGTGAATGTATTGTTTTTTTTTTTCCTCTGAGCTGATTCTTCATAACTCCTTTAGAGTCTCTGGATCTAAGAATATCCTTCTCTAAAGGAAATATCAAACAAGACTTTCACAGGACTGGCTTGAAACTTAAAGCAAACAGTAACATTTGTTTTATAATTGGGATTTATAAATTTATAATTGGGATTCTCTTTGCCATTAAATCTTCATATTCAAGAAAACAGATTTTAAAGCAGAAAGTGACAATAACAATGAACCAAATACCTAATCTCAAATAACATTACTGTTAAAATTTTACCTCCCTTTCTCAAAGAACTTGAAATAGAACTACTATTCAACCCAGCAATCTCATTACCAAGGAAATATAAATCATTCTGCCATAAAGAAATATGCACATGTATGTTTATCACAGTATTATTTACAATAGCAAAGACATGGAATTAACATAGATGCCCATCAATGGTGGACTGGATAAGGAAAATATGGTACATATATACCACGAAATACTACATAAAATGTAATGAAATCATGTCCTTTGCAGCAGCAGGAATGAAGCTGGAGGCCATACTCCTGAATAAATTAATGCAGGAACAGAAGGTCAAACACTGCATATTCTCGCTTCTAAGTGGGAGCTAAACATTGAATACACATGGAAACAAAAAGGAAACAATAGACACCACAGTCTACTTGATGGCGAAGGATCGGAGGAGGGTGGGGGCTGAAAATTTACCTATCACAGTGGTCCCCAACTTGTCCCTTTTGTTGCCAGGGACAAGCTTTGTGGAAGACAATTTTTCCACAGACCGGGGGTGGGGTGGGGGGTGGGATGGGGGAATAGTTTCAAGATGATTCAAGCACATTACATTTATTCTGCACTTTATTTCTATTATTACTTTGTAGTATATAATGAAGTAGGTATACAATTGACTGTATTGTAGAATCACGGGAGCCCTGAGCTTGTTTTTCTGTGGGGGTGATGGGAAACAGTGACAGATCATCAGACATTAGATTCTCATAAGGAACAGCATGAACTAGACCCCTTACATGCACAGTTCACAATAGGGTTTGTGCTCCTAGTAGAATCTAAAGCCACTGCTTATCCGACAAAAGGCAGAGCTCAGGTGACAACACAAGCCAGAGTGCAAACAACTCTAAATATAGATGGCTCTCTTGGCTGGTAGCCCAGTTTCTAACAGGCCACAGACCAGTACCTGATGGTGGTCTAGGGATTGGGTACCCCTGACCTACCAGGTACTATGCTCATTAACTGGGTGATGAAATAATCTGTACACAAAAACCCACAACATGCAATTTATCTCTATGACAAACCAGCACATGTACCCTCTGAACCAAAAGTAAAAATTGGAAAGAAAAAACAATTTATAAATAAAAATAAAGTTTTAAAAGAATTTTACTTTTCCCTTTCCTCCTGTCAATGGCTAGGGCTATTTGTAAGTTGTAAAATATGATTTTATGCCAGGCTAAATGCTGCTGAAGAATAGAGAAGAAAATCAGACCCACAAGCGAGAACACATACGCATGTGCTAGCCTGCACGCACACACACGCACACACACACACACACACACACACACGCTGACATTCAGTTCCCTGTAGACATTTGGAAGTTGTCAGCAGTAGCATAATGACAGTCCTAATTATTAAAATTACTCTTGCGTGGAGAGCGCTTTAGAATAAGATGCCGACAGGCATGCAATATGTTAGCTACCACGATCTTTTTCTTTTTTAATAAAAATGAAATTTTTAGGAATATACCACTGGCTTTTATCAAAAGACCTCTCCTCATCTCAGTGACATATACTCTGTCAAACGTACCAATGAAATTACCGATAAATTCTGATTTTATAAGGAATCTAATGCCCTAAATATATTTTATTATTAAGTTTGTTCAATAGATTTCCTTATACCTACAATTACAAAATGTACATAGTCCCAATTTCTCATAACTGTTCATACATAAACACATTTTTACCAGTACACAAATCATTTACAGTATCATAAAGATACTGTGATTAAATATTATATGTTTTAAAATATTTTTCAAAGCAGAATACTTCTAGTCCCAAGTGTAATTACTAGATCTTGTTCCACCAGAAATGATTTTACATTTTATATTCTATATAGATGTGTACATACCTAATTGTCACAGGCAATTCAAGTCAAAATATCACTCAGTCTAATGTGAGCCTCCGTGGATCATAGAAAATATCAAATTGTCAGGAGCTACAGTGTAGAAAAAGAAAGTGCTGATTTATGTTGCTACAGGAAGAAGAACCAGTACCTATAGTTGACAGTAACATGGAGGCAAAATTGCAATCAATATAAAACAAAATGGACAATCAGATCTTACAAAACTGTGGGCCACCTTGTTTAGATTGCCCGTCATACTCGTAGGTGGTTCTTCGTGGGTCCAACCTGGGAACTCACCATCTTTGAAAATAATGAAGCTGCAAAACAGTAGGTTACAGAAAACTGTTTAGTCCTCAGCCTGCTTCACTATCCATGATGGGAGTGTTAAACATTCATTCTCAGACACAGTGAAGCCCCAGCCCAAACACAAGCACGCTAGTCTCTGTAAAGTACAGGATGCCTCTTCAACCAGGCCAGGAGAGGTAATTAAATATTTGGGTTTTAAAATGCCTGCCCTTTCAGCTGCCAGGCAACCTTCTGTTGGGTCCAGATAACCATGGAGAAAGTACAAGCTCAAATCTTTATCTCAAAGCACAGAGTCAGTAAAAAAAGGATAAATAAATAATAAACATTAAATACTAACAAATGTGGATATTGTGTAAATAAACACAATTGCTTTCCCATTCTTCTGTCATCACATTTTCCCCTGTGTGTCAATCAACACGGCATATAAATTAAAAGCAGGACATTTTAGTAAAAAAGACACTTTATGTCATGTGATCAGTGTCGAGTAATCTTATATAACACCAAATAGCTTGATCCCATTTGCAAGAAAAACATTTATTTGATAAAAAATACATTGAATAATATGTATAATATTTGATAATACTGTGAACTGGGGAGAACTCTGAGAGACCCTCATAGCACTGTAGATTATTTTCATGCCGTAATATCGCACATGAGTCTATCCACTAGAAATTGTTAGCATATGCAATTAAAAGAAGAAATACTATCTAATTTGAAAACTAAACAAATAGACATAAAGCTGCTTTTATTTCAAATGATCAAACAGGAGGTCTTTGGTCAAGCAGCTTGAATTGCAAGAATATTTCTTGAAAAGAAACTAAATTAATGGGGTAGGATTCATAGTTTATGTGGTCTTGAACTGACCGTCATTCCCTCTGTGCTCAGAAGCTGCTGACAATGAGTGGATGTATTAAGGGTGATAAATGTCTGTGATTCAGTGAAATGGTACAGCAAGTGCCTCAGGAGCAAAGACTTTGTAGAAGTGTAATAATTTCCATTCAGACTCAAAGCTATAGCAATGCATTGCTGATCTCTCTCTGCCTCTTAATTTTAATGTCATCTGATCTGTTCATCTGAAGGTTCAAAATGCTATTGGTCTCCTTATCTCAGCTATGTGCTAAACTCAGGCCTGTCAACATATAGGGAACAACCTAACTCTAAAAAGATGCAAAAGCTCTAAACAAAAAGCAAATGCAAGTGGCATTGCTGGGAATCCGCTTGATTTCTCTTCCTCTGGCTGACTGAAACCTCTATCACTTTTTTCATTTAAGCCTTCTAGAGAACAAAGATGGTAACTTTGGCTTCTTTGTTTCTGGATTTTGGCAAAGATTCACTTTAGGGCATCTTAATGGAACTTCAGGTCCAATGGAAAATGTTATACTCTCAGGGATCACAGTGCCAAAGTGATTCACTTCAGGTTGTAGAAACAAAGAGAACATTACACCTCTAGAATCTGGTTTTAGGGCTTGCAAAGGAGGCTCTGTGCACTAATGTGGCTCTTGAAGTCAGATGGACTTTGAAGAAATTATACCCAGAACAGCTCATTGGTATGTGAGGATTAAATGAGATGATGTATGTAAATTGAAGGATTTAAAGTTTGGCACAGCAGATAGTGGTGTCTCTCTCTCTGTCCAACGCCCTCCCGTTCTATAGTACCCGTATTTACATGTTATTATTCTCAGCATACGAATGAGTGGAAAAATTTCGAAAGGTTAAAAACTTAAATCACATCATGAAGAACATCAGAATCAGTTTTTACCCAAGCCGATCTGATCCAGGACACCACTCTTTTTCTAAAAAGTATGATACCATCCTCACTGTTTTAACCCTGGAGATGGCTTCTTCCGAAAGGGAGACACTCTCAAATAATTCTGAAGTCCTGCTATATCAATGCCTTCGGTTTATCCTCATTATCAATTTTCTCTTAATACTCTGGATTGGGAAATAGAAATCATAGTCTATTTTCAGAGAATAATATTGTTACTTGCAAAAGTTTGGTTATATTTGACTTGGGTTTGGGGGTTTTACAATAATAAATGAAATAATTGTGAGGAATTTAGGGAGAAAAAGAAAAAAGTTAACATCATTTATAATTCTACCCTCTGAAGAACTACTATTAGTGTTTTGCTATGTGGCTTTCTGTGCTCTTACATGAATATAAATTGAAATATTTTTGTATTTTTTTTAAAAATCACTGTCATACCAAAGTTTTTGGTAACTTGACATTTTCTTTTCAAATATCAGTTAGAAATCTTTAAGCACATAGCATTTAATGAATTCATAGTTTTCTGTTGAATAGTATATAATTTATTTACCTAATCCACATTAGAGTCTATATTAGTCATTCCTATTTGACTAGCATACTGTGCTATTCTAATCCCCAATGGAGTCTATGTTAGTCATTTCAATTTGATTAACACGCTATACTGTCTACTATGCATTCATCATCTCATTTAATCCTATTAATTTTACAGTCATTCTGTCATTATTTAGTACCTGCAACACCACCACGATGTAGACATTTTAAAAGTTATATACTCTAAATATGAGGAAACATACTCAGGAACCTATAATGTTCTGTCTTTTAAAAATATCATGTTAAAAATCTTTGTTGGTACATCTTTGCTGATATTTCAAGTTTTCTTAGGATATTATTACTCAGTACAATAATTTTTGTAAGATATTGTACTTTTATCAGTAGTTTAACCAGTTTACCTACCTACCTGTTTCCCTGGACTGTAATATAACTTATAATTGTAAAATATTTACTAAAAAAGAGGCAAAATTTCTACCTTGGCATCGTATTTAAGTTCGTGCTTGTGATTCTCAGTGTTAAATATTTTAATATCTGTATTTATTTTTTCTTGATAATGTACTCATGTTACTTGGCTATTCTATTAAGGAAATTATCTCTTTCTTAATAGTCTTAAGATTTTCTAACATTTGATAATGGCAAACCATTTTTCATGTATGTTGGAAATATTTGTCACGTATATATTGGGGTTTTACATTACTAATTAATCACACTTCTCATCCTCATGCTATAGGTACATAAAAATACCTATGCATCTTTTTATTTCTAAAAATATTAAATTTACTGAAAGTCTAAAAGGGCAGTACAGAAAAACCTATATGATTTGTCAACAGCAATACCTATTATCTATTTACATGTGTGGACCTGCACGCATACACACATACTCGGCTTTCGTCAAACCTTCCAAAAGTAGGAGTGAATGTACTTCTAAAAGTATACGTCACTCCTGAGTACTTCAGCATGCATCTCCCAAGAAGCAAAATATTATTTCCAATGAAACCACAAAGGCATTACCACATCCGAGAATTTTAGCAACAATAGTATTATCGAATACACAATTCATACACACATTTTTCGAATCATCCTCAAAATGTCTTTGCAAGATTCAATTAGGTATAGCATCTGAATCTTTAGTTCCCTTAGTCTATGACAGTTATAACCTCTTCTGGGTCTTTCTTGATATGGACTCCTCTATGGGTCCAGGTTAATCAGCCTGTACACTATCCTGATTTCCAGATATATCTGATTTTTTTCATCACTAGATTCAGGTCAAACATACCTGACAAGGACACAACATAGGTGGTTAGGTATATTTCCCAATGCCTCATATCATGAATTTAAGTTCACTAAATTAAAAATTAAAGTCACAGGAGGCAGATGGCATTAATACACTATCACTTTTATTACCCAAAACTTTCCCCAGGAAAAATAAAAAAAAAATAGCAATAAAAACGTTAGCTTCTGAAAGCCAAAATAGGGATACCTACTTCTATCCATTAAAATTTACCATTAACCATTGTACCATATCATGTGTGTGGCTGAAAAATGACAATTCATGTACAGCCACGTGCTGCATAACATTTCAGTCAACAGTGGGCTGCATATATGATTGTGTTTCAAAACACTATAATTCTGTATTTTTACTGTACCTTTTATAGGTTTAGATACAGAAATACTAGTGTTTTACTATCTCCTTACACTATTAAGAACAGTAATGTGCTGCACAGATTCGTAGCCTAGGAGTAATAGACTACACCACCTACTATAGGTATGCAGTGTGCTATGCCATCTAGGTGTGGTTAGTACACTCTGCGGTGCACTCATGGCAATGAAATCACCTGACTACACATTTCTCAAAATGTATCTCCATCACATGACCATCAAGTGGCAAGACTGTGCTCCGATTCCTACTCATAGCTGCATAAATTTCATAAATGTGCAATTTAAAAAATAGAAGTCAGTATTCAAGCATACTTAAATCACTCCCAGCAACTGAAATTTATTACAAAACAGGAATGAAGAAAAGCAATGTATTCTCCCAAGGAGAGAAAGATCAGGTTTGATGCAGCCAAAGATTAGGCTGAGCGTCTTCCGGTCCAGGGAAGAAATAAAGGTCCAGAAGAATGATCCCAATGCTATCCACTGCAGAGAACTGGGCAGAAGACCTTTCCCCTCCGTGGAAGGCCAAAGGAGCTGCTGTGGCAACATTGTGAACTGTTGCTTTTTAATTTTACTCATGATGGATTCTTATAATACACACGTAAAAACCCACAAAGTCAGTAATTAATTTTATATAGTCAAAACTATAAATACATTATGATTTATTCCTTTTCCTTAGGACTGATAAAACTACTGCCCTTTCAAAAATAAAGTGATTATCTATCATAGTTGTTTATGACTTATTTTTCATACTAAACTCTCCTAATTCATTTCAAATTTATTTTTATATATAGGGCATATTATATTACCCTTTCTCTTGGGGTATTCTTCTAACTGTGTTGTCAAATCGAAATACAATGCAAGCCACATAAGTAAGTTCAAACTTTCTAGTCAGCACATTTTAAAAAGTAAAAAGAAACGTGAAATTAACTTTAACACCATTTTTATTCAAACCAATCTCTCTAAATATTTTAATGTTATATGTTGAAATGTATTTAATAATATAAAATAAATTATTAATGAAATATTTCACATTTTTATAATAAGTATTTTAAATCTGTAATGTATTTCTCATAAAACATCTCAATTTGGACACTAAATTTTTATCAGCAGTACTTAGCATATTTTTAGTTTAATAAATGTACCACTGAAAAAGTAGATACTCATACCTAAGTTGTTCCAAACTTAAAACTTTTCCACAAACTGAATTATCAGCTTTAAAATTAAATTTAAGTGAATTAAATAACTTTTTTCTAGAAAATCGGTATCTGTTTAGTTGCTGATTTAGTGGCTGAGCAGAGATTCAATTAGGTGAGAATCTTTACAATACTACTATATATTTAACACAATAAACTTGTAATCCACTACTAAATATTTAACTTACTAATTATGTAGGGAGATGAGGCAGAGAAAGAGAGATGGATGGATAGATAGAAAGATAGATAAATAGTGTGAGCCAGCTAAATAGCTAAATTTACGTTAAATTTTATGTGACATGTAGACATTGTAGTATGTCTCAAGTAGGAAGAAACAAGTTGCTTCAGAATTACAAGAAAACAGATTTGTTCTGTGCCCCACAAACAACTATACCTTTAAAATGCATTGAAATCTCACATTCTTTGATGTTCTTTTCATTAGAGTAATAAAGAGAAAAATGTTATTCTAATGAAGATAAAGTTATTTTTCATATATTTACAATGACATATAAAATTCAACTGTATTTATAAGGAAATTTACAGTGCATACTTAATTTAAAGGTAAAAAGCTAATTTCCCCACACTACAACACAAACATTTGTAATTTTAAACACCATTTTTTAATCAGCAGTTAAAATGAGAAATCACTTTATATTTTGGTGACAACAATAACATTTTATTCAATTGGTGTTTGTTTTGCTGCCTCTCTATATATATGACAAATGTCTTTATTTTCTAGAATAATTTTGATACCCAAAGTCAAGTTTTCATCACCAGAATTCACACAATAAACCACCACTGTGATAAGAACTCATTGTGAAGTTGATTTCTTGTCATTAGGAGCAAGGAAGTAATAAAATGGCACCATTTAACAATCATTAACTTCATATTTAGATTCTGTGTTACAATAATGAGAATAGAAACTAGAGTAAGAAAACAGTGACTAAACTTTAGTAACATTTAAATTAAACCTGAAAAGACAAATTTTAAAGATAATAACCGAAGTCTACAATCTTACAATCATTTTGAAGATTTATTGGACCACTGACAATCAGATGACCACCAAAGACAAGTTGCTTTAAAAGACTCTCAAGGCAGGACAGCTTCCGGAATGGACGAGTGGTTTACATGGCAACAAATGAGAAAAAGAAGCCAGAAGTTTCAGAGATCTTTATAAACATCAGAGTCCCAGTGATCTCAAGCATGAGTGCAGGTTGTCACGTACCTTAAGGAACAGACTCTTTCTATGAATAGCTGTAGGAATAAATCGCTCCATAAAAAAAGCTCTCCCAATTTTGGAAACGTGGGGGTGGGTCATCTTCAGGATATTCTAAGCTTTGGGATTTGATTAAAATTATCGCCCAATGTAGTTTCCATGATTTCATGCCCAGAGCCTTCTTTTTGAGCTCAGTGGGCCACATTTTCCTTTGAAATAAAATGAAACCCCCCCATATGTTTTTAGTCATTTTGAACAAAATTTGGAATTTTTCTATAGAAGACTTCAGGGTTTTCTGATGTACTGGTTTAGTCCAGCTAGAATTTCCCAGCCACTGTTGGGTGAAAGCTCTGTTGTAACACACAACGATCCTAATTCAGACACAGACAACGGCCTTAGGGTAGTTAAAAATATGTCACCCTGATGCATTTGTTACGGAAGTTAAATACTATCATTGCTTTTATAACTGTTCTTGTAATAAAGGATAATTTGAGTTTTTACTGCTTCATTTTACAAGTGGCCAATAAAATAAATTTTATATATCCTGATAGAAAATTAAAGATAATATCCTGACTTTCCTAGGAGATGGAACAAAAATAGAAATATGAGAAAAGAATCTTAAGAAGACAAAATGATCTTGTGACTAAACAACTTGCATCTTAAATTATATCCAACTCATGAATAGTGCTGTACATTTATGCTACAATTTGTCCTAAGAATATTTTTTGTCCCTATACATGCTGTTAAAAAAAAACTATTTTTTTTCCACTCTCTATAATTTGGTACTGAGAGAAGTAAGAAAAAAAATTCTGTTTACAGCAAAAATTTCTTCTGTGCCTGATCACCTAGACATTTTCCCCCTAAACTTTGAAGGCAAGAAAGAAATCATTTTCGCATGTTAACAGAGGCAGCTGGTTTAGCAGGGGATGCTATCATGTCTTAGCCCATCCTGATTCTGGGCAGCTAATTTGAATAGCTAGCTAAATTCTGCAAGCAGCTTCTTCCATTTTCTCACATAATGTGGGTAAGCTTGGATTAGGAGAGGAGACAGAACAGAGGACAGAGTGGGGAAAGAGAAGCAAAAATGAAAATAGAGTAAATAATTGCTGAGGCATGGCTAATCAGAAAGGACACTTCATGCATATTATGGACCCATGGTAATAATAAAATTGGAACCAAATTGCCTACACAAACCACTTGAGACACTCTGCATCTTTAATTTTTAAAGTTATGAAGACACTTGACACAGAAGGACATCAATTATCACTAGTTTTCGTGCAAATACTTAAGCAATGCTGTGGGTAAGAGTCACTAGGAAAATTGCACCCTTGCAGCCATGTAATGGCAACTAATTACACTATCCCTGGGCCCCTTTTCAATGGAATCATTTGACAGTAGTGCTCGTGGCTAACTTATTTTGATCAAATTTCAGGAAGTCTAAAGTTATGATAAATGTATGTATTTGCTAAAAGTGGTTCAAATCATGAAACCACCAAAACATTAAAACAAAAGGGAATCCTCCAGTTAATTTATTAAGTACTCAAATCCTAGAGATGAGTACTGTGGTACCATTTAATAATGGAATAGAGCTGTCCTGTGTGGCACAGAAGTAGCTCCCAGATCACAGCGGCCCCTTTTTCAACGGACAATCCTGAACATATACATATAGAAACATGGGAATTTATACTACCCCATGCTATATGGGACAATAATAGAGTACTTTATGCTAAAGTAAACAGAGTGCTTTGCTTTCTGTTAGTAACAGTTTTGAGGGCCTGGTCAGGCACTGACTTTATTCTGGATTATCAAGCCCAGTTCAACTTTTCTTTTTTATTATACTAAGGTCAATCAGCTGATTTAGTAGAAACATTTCTAGTCTTGTTTTTGGTTTCACCCACAAAGTATTGAGAGATAAATATTATTTCCATAATGAAAATAACTAGTCTAACAGACAGGGAGACTGAACTTCATTTTGAGTTCCAGAAAACAAACCAGTAGCAACTAAATGAGGGTTGTCAGACTTGTGCTAACAATAGAAATAAACAACCCCATTTATTGCCTCTATTACCTGCATCTCCTTTACCTGTTGCCTTTATGAAAACTGCCTAAGTAGACATGACATTGAACACTGAGTATTTCTTCCTGTCTTATTTTCATTTCTTTCTCTTCGAAATTTGTCCTTAAGAAGTGAAATTAGTACTGGTGAATTAATTTATTTCTGAATTAATACAGAAATACGCTGCTGAATACACTGCTACAACTGAATACACTGCTTTAATGTGTATTTTTAAATTAATTTATTACATATAAAAGTAAGTTACATGCTATTTTCTTCAATCTCTTCCAAAGAATATCACATTTACAGTAAATACAACTCTGCTTGTGAAAGAAGCTCTAAGCCATTAAAAAAATAAAATGTGTGTGTTCTCAGCCTGTATGGTCACTTGTGTCCCCACTTGCGTGGAGGGTAGGCATGACACACTGACCTCCATCTGATGCAGTGATTATGATTCCAAAAGGAAAAGACATTATTTTCAACACTACATATGCCACCAAGAAGCTGACATTTTGATGTCCATTCCTCATTTTGCTGTCTTGAATCTACTAGCATAATATTACTTTGTATCAATCCACAAACACATAAAAACATATTCACACATTTACCTTACTAAACGTTACAAGAAAGCATAAATATGCATTCGGAATCTTCCTCTCCTTTTTTTTAACTTTTCTGAAGATTTTATTTCTTTCTAAAATGTGAATTAGGAAAGGAATGTTTGCACAATACTGGGTAATACCTGGCACACAATTGAGTAAGTGATTCCACTCTGGCGCCCTCAATGCCACATAGAGTCTGGGGAGGTAGGATTGAAAAGCTACTGTTTTCCATTGATACTGGGCCAATCTGGTTAGTAGTAGTTTTCTTTCTTCTATCTGCTTTGTGGTCTACTTGAGGGTGGAAGGCTGTTAGCAGCGGGATAGGAACTAACAGCATTACATGCTACAAAAAGCAATTGCCTGGGCAATTTTCCTAAAGCCAGAGCCAAAGCAAAGCAAATGCAATACTCCCCTTCACCTCCGTGTCAGCTGCATGAGAGTGGAGCTACACTGTGGTCTCCACAGGGCAAATTCCCGACAGAAACTGGATTCTGTGGCCAATTGCATGGCGACATGGGTCTGCCGCAAGTATGGAATTTAAATATTGAATACTACATACATTTTTTCTTTCCAGAGGCCAACAAAAATGAAGAATTTTAACTACACAGGTGCGTTTGCTTCATTTCTTTGAAAGAAAACACCTTCTAGCCAAAGAAAGATGCACGATTTTATTTGGAAACACCAGTATTATATTATGTTTTGGTATTTTAATATGAAGTTCAATGGAACAATTGCCAAAAATCCCATTTAAAATCATTCAAACAGTATTATACGCTTTAGCTGAAATATGAACAAAGGCATTCCCTAAGATCTGATCATTGAATGTTGAGTGTTTCTTTCCCCCTCTTAGAATGTTATATATTTCAAAAATTTGTCTCCTCACTTCTAGAGAGATAAGAGAAAAATGAAATGGAAAAGTTCAACTGCCAGCTACAGCTTTTATAGATAACATTTAAAGCAACTGTGCTTCCCATAACCCATGCCTGAAAATATAACTGAATTGTATTCATTGAATTCTAAAGGTTTAAAGTAAATATAACCAATATGCATTAAGAAAGTAACTACATGCCCTTAACTTTTTTTATTTTGCTTCTCATTTTGGATAAAATTTTATTGCTTAAATTTCAAATTCAAAGGAACATAATCATGATAGCCATTTATTTTCTTTGTTTAATATAAAATTTGCCTTTTAGTATCTTGAAATCATTCAGGTTTATTTTCTTCTGTTTGAATTTTTTATATATAACATGAAAGCATAGGCTAGATTATATATTTTTATTTTATGAAATTGTAAGACGCTTAAAGCCAGAAGATAATGTTTGTGGTTATCTAATATAACTCCACTCATTTTTTTAGGTGAAAAAAACTTAGGTTCAGAAGAAATTAATGATATACTTAGAATCATGTGACTAGTAAATGCAAAGCTGATACCAGAATGCTTAGACTTTTCATCCTAAAATATTTTTGTTCTACAAGCTCCCTAATGGAATAAAGAGTAAAACAGGTTGCTAATCACATAATAGGTAAGTGGGTGACTAGAACAAACTGAATCAAGACAATGCAATAAAGGGAAAGTGCCTTAAAATGATGGTTTGGTCAAGGTTTCAACAGGAAATATATGACATCCTCAAATTCAAATATTTGGAAGAGGGTTTAATATATGAACTACTTATCAATGTATGGGCGGGGTATAAAGACATCACAAGAGATACTGCTAGAGTCCAGGGCTAGAAATTGCCAAGCAATTATTACTTCTAGGCCTAACCCAAAGAAGATGATATGGTTTCTGAAAGCCAAAGAGAGGGTACTGTGGAGAATTCTGCTTTGACAAGCTTTCTGATTTTTGATCAAGTTGCAGAATTGACATTAGGTGATCATACAGGGAAGGAGGCAGGGGAATGAACTCGATGATATCTCTCTTCTTCCTCTGATCTCTTCTGGCAAACTTCCCACCTAAGCTCGCTGGAGGTTAGAAGGACCTTTTGATAGACAGATCAGTCTCCCTGAATAAGTAGCAGGGTGAAGGAGCCCACTGCAATGATATTTTTGCATTGTGGGAAAGAGATTAGACTCAACTCCAGATACAGCATGGGCAAATGGAATTTATAGTGAAGGAACTGGATGGGAGTCATGAATGAAAAATTACTACGAGGAAATATCAATGTAAAGGTGGATTCTGGCTAAACCAACCTAGCAGGACTCTTGTTGAAAGCAGGCCAGGGCAATCAAATATCACCTAGAGAATGGTGGAGGATGAAGAACCTGATCAGGTACCGAAGGTGATCCAACATCAGGAACAGGGGGTTCCTCCTAAACTGACTTAGCAAGGTTCTTGCTAAAACTACATTTTACAAAGAAGTAAACAGATTGCCTAGGAGGAGGTTCAGAAGGTTGCCTAAGCTTTATTCACACAAAGAATTTTCATCAATCGAAAGGAGTAAATGAAGACAGAGGGATAATGTTAGGACAAAGGAAGAAATAGAAAAAAGAAGTTCAAAGAGAAAAAGACATCAATTTAAGAATTAGTAGCAAAAAAGTATTAACACAGAATAAGAGCAAGAACAACCCAGAATGATAGTTATATTGGACAATAATAGGTGATAAAGTCATGTGTCTAGAAAGAGAGAAAAAGAGTCAATGGAGAAGAAAAGGAAAGACTGAGGCTTAAAGAGGGAAGGTTGAAGGAGGAACGTGCTAAACAGATTAAAGTTGAAATTAAAAAATATTATTTTCATGTGAACCTATTCCAGTTGGGCCTGGGTGGGCTAGAGAAAGAGTTTTCTTGTACAGCGCTGATCTAATATGTAAAATGCATATTATATTAAACATATAAGCTGCACGTGAATATTGAGGATTTTCATATGACTGCAGTTTCTGTATTCATTTTTAAACTGAAATCCTTTTATTATGGGGGGATGGCACAGGAGACGTTTGCAGCATTTCCATTGGCGTTCAGTTATCTGACTTTCCCAACGTTTCACTGTATTTCTGTGCTGACTCTGTCTACCACCAGCCCACACCTTTCCTGGACAATTGTCTATTGGCTTCTTCTCCAAAACCAACCCCCACACATGCCATGCACATTCTAAACCATCCCTCCTTCTTCATTTTTATTTCTTATATTGCTCTCTCTTGTTTCTGATTACTTAAAATTTCATTTCTTCCAAAGGGGCCCTCAAGTTATTTGCAAACCAAAGAGGAGAAATATACCAAGTATGTGTAACTTGTCTCTCACTATTATCAGAAACAATTGAACCACTAGACTTCATGTGTGTCTGCCCTTGTGACATACCCAGCAGCCTCCTTTTTTAATCAGCAAGTATCAACTTCTTTCCAGATTTCTTTGCCAAAGCATTGACTTGTTTCACTAGGACATTTTCCAAACTCCAAATAAAATATATTTATTTAAAACTGTTTAGAGTTATGCTATCATTTGCCTACAGCTCTTATATTCTTTGAAATTTCATTGATCCCTCTAAGCCTGAGCTCCTTCATCTCGAAAGAGTAAATAACAGCTCCTTTATCATAGTTTGCCAAAATCACATGAGATAATGCATGTAAAGTTCTGATCACAGTGTTGCAAATAATAAAAGCTCTTTAAATGTTAACTATTATTATTATTGCTTTCTAAATAGCTGTCTGTGATGGGCTGATGATTTATTGTGAAAGACGGTAATGAACCCAGCTAAGGGGTCAAGGCTGCTCTACCAAGGATGAAAATAAAAGAACAAAGCTGCCCCATTGCAATCCCTTGGTGTCAATGAGTAAGATATACTCTAATGACAAGCTGGTCTTTTTTTCAGAAATGGAACATATTTATCTCCATAAATCAAAGTGGCCAGTCTAGAATAAAGCTACAGTTTTTAACGGTGACCTTATTGTTCTAGAGTTTGTACTAATGAATCATATTTTGGGGCATTTAATTTAATCTTGAACAAAAAAAACTAATAAAAAATATTGCAGAGGCTAGTTTTATGGATATTTTAAAATACTTGAGATACAATTTTTCAAATGGATCACCAAAATGCAGGCAGTCCTTGGAAAGACTTCCTGTGCTATGGGCACATAATCTATGCAAAAATATAGAGAAATTGTCTGAAGGGAAAAATATGCTGTACTAGGATTAATACAACCACATAAAATAACCCAAATTAAAACCACTATGGATTATGTATGAGATCATTAGGACACTGGGTTAAACAACTAAAGATTGTCCTTTAATTTTAAATTGGTTTGAATCTGGAAAGATACAGAAGCAATCTCATGAACGCCTTGTACCCACCACTAGGATTTAATAAACATTTTAATGTGCTTTCTTTGGATAGTTGTGAGAAGACATCAAAGAATAAGGGTTTAATCAAAGTCCTTTTTGTGCCACCTAACTGATTCTATTCCATGCCATTATTCCCCTTACATTCTAGATATAATCACCGTTCTCAAGTTAAAGTGTGTACCTTCCATTTGTGCTTTTTTATTCTTTATGTACAAATACATAGTAATGCCTGATATCTACACACAGCATATATTATTTTGTTTCCAAATTTAAAACAACAGGTAATATACTGTATACATTCTTAAGAGTTTGCCTGTTTCTCTCAACCTTTTTGGATTGATTTTCTTTATTCATTGTGACTGCTGTATAATAAATTATCCAATTTTAACAATAGACATTTAGGTTGTTTCTAGTTTTTTACCATAAAGAGCAACTTGCATTGAATACTTCTGCATATTTTCTTGTGCACATTTGCAATGGCTTTTCTGAAGTAAATTCTGAAGCACTTAGAATCAGAACGTCGGATCCTGGTCGACTTAACTAGGTATTGCCAAATTGTTCTCAAACTTTGCATCAGCTTATACAACTACCAACACATAAGGGTTCCCCTTATTCTATATTCGCACAAGCACCCAGTGCTGCCAGAATTTTCTAAATGTTCATTGTTCTGGTGAACAGAAAATCAAATAACACTGTTTGGATTTATTTAAAAGCCAAAGTTAAAATGCATTTTCAAATAAATGTCTTCCAAACCATCGGTAACTGAGTTATGAATGTGATGTAGCTTACAAAATTTCCATTTAACCCATTTTGTACCTACGTGGAATGTTATGATTTGGTATATGCTACAAGTTGCCAAAAGAATGGAAAAAAAGAAAAGACACAGCACATTGCCCCTCTTTCAAAAGCTAGGAAAGACAGTTGCCCCATCCCGTTTTTCTCATGGCCAAAAGTAACTAAACACTTACCAAGAGCTCACTTAATAAATCAGATTTTTAAGCGAATTTACAGTTTATAAATAGCAGCTTCCTTAGAAATCCTTGTGTTTGCTTCTGTAGTCTCTCTTCCTCCCCCTCACATTCTTTTTACCCCTGCCCTCTTCTTTTTTCCTTCTTCATAAGAAAAGCCCAGTTAAATATACTCAGTTGCAAAGTTGAACTAGTTAGCTACTTAAGACATGGCAAACATCGTAACTTCTCACTGAGATTTTACATGTGAGTCTTTTTCATTTATACAGCAGCAGGATTTGAGGATTTTATTAACTCTCCATTTAGAGCCTGATCATCCTGACAAACCTATCTTTCTCCTGAAAGACTTACTTTATCTACTCATTCATATTTCCGTGGTAGTAGCAGCACAACCTGTTCTGAATTAATTTTTCTGCAAAAAGTACTTTAGCTTCTAAGTTGAGTCCCTAGAAGGTAAGTTTTTGTTTTTAATTCAATGAAAACTTCTATAAGATGTGATACACTTGCTACATGAACTGACTATTAACAAAGAGGTCTCTGTTTCATTGTTGTTATTGCTATTGAAATAATCATATAGGTTATATATGCATATGGTCATAATTTTATTTAAATAATGATAGTTCCCCAGAGTTAATCTTATTTTGAAAATTGTAAAGAAGACATGAGCTCTGGTGAAATCATCAGAATTAATTCTTTAAGTAAACAGTCTCTATTATTATTCATTTTATAAGGCCTTGTATTTGACTTTTGTGAATTACTTTTTAATAACTTACCTTTTAAAAAACAAATAGCAATAGTGTTAAATACATTGCCTAATATTTGAATACAAATGATATACTGTTCAACAGCATATGATAACCTCCCACAAATTTTCATTATAAAAAAATTTGCACGTATTTCAAGACCTTAACCTAAATAACCTTACCCAACCTGTTTGTACTAATTCATCTTCTCTTATTCTTCTACACACACCCTACACCTCAGTCAAATTTCTTATTGATTTCTTAACTCCTATTCATCAAATTGCTCCATGCTTTTCTCCCTCTGCATCATAAACCATACTGTAACCTTTATATTAACACTTTTACATTAGCTTCTTGTGGCTAAAATAACAACTTGCCACACATTTAGTGTCTTAGAATAACACAAATTGATTATCTTCCATTTTTACAGTTTAGAGGTCTAACATGGGTTTCACTGGGCTAAAATTGAGGTATTATTAGGGATGTGCTGCTTTTTCAGCTTGTAGAGGCCACCTGTAATTCCAAGCTTATGCTTCCATTCTGCCATCTTCAAAGCCTGCAATGTGGTATCTTGCTGACCATTCTCCCTGTCATATCTCCCTGTGTCTTACCACACTAGAAAAGATCTCCAATTTTAAAGACCTATCTAATCATATTAGGTTCACTATGATACTCAAGGATAATCTTATCTCAATGTTCTTAATGTAATCGCATCTGCAAAGTTCCTTTTGCTGTATATGATAATATACTCATGGGTTTGGGAAATTAGCACATGGAAATCTTTGCTGGCCATGATTCTGACTATCACACCTTGCTCCTATTTTTCCCACCTACCAAAATTTCCCACAGAATTAGGTTATGTAGTGGGTGGCTCAAACTAAAAAAGGATTATTCATCTCAGCCTTCCATTTTAGAAGTGAGGCCACCAGCCCAATTACTGCCAGAGACTCGATTCTTAGCAAATATTTGTTAAATACTAAATGAAATAACTTGTCCTTCTCTTCCTGGCTCAGAAAATAACATTTCTTTGAAGTCTTAATTTTGCCATCTTGAATGTATTTTTCACCCAAGACTTCTCTAGCATTTATTTACCTTACCACTACTATGTAATTTGCTATTTGTTTTAAACAAGGATAGATGTTACTTTTCTACTCTCAAATATTATATTCATCGTATCTTTCATTTTATGATGCTATTATATGATAATCGTTATATGGTAACGTTTTATGCTTTTTGTTTTTTGATTTCTCAAACATTCATTCCATTGTGCATTCTTCGTACTTTCTGTGTCGTATTTTACTAATCTGGGTCAGTTCTATGCCTCAAGGCAAGATTCAGGTTCCCCAGTTCATTTTTCTTTCTGAACTCACCTTTGTAAATTCCCTTCACTGGAAAACACACGTGGTTAGGATACCTCATTTAGGGGCAGGTTTTCCAGCTCTCCTTTCTTGTCCAGCTTCTCTCATTGGACAAGAAAGTTGCAGTGTCAACTCAGATTGATTACCACTCTAGGGCTTACTATCTTTAATTTGTGGAAGAAAAAGTAGGAAGCCCTACTCCAGTCTCAGGCCTGTGTGCCTGTCACGTTCCTTCAAGGAATTTATCACTTGCTGCCCAATGTCCAGCATCTTACCAGCATGTAGTAAGCACTTAATAAACATTCATCAAATTAATAAATGTAAGGATGGATGAAAGACTGACATGAAAGTTAAGCTCTTATTGGTCTGTGTTTGTGTGTCTTAGCTTTGGGTGCAGGAGCAGAGTGAGCAAGGAGTTTACCCTCGTTATTTTCAACGGATCCTGCATAATCACTTCCAAACATTCCTCATATTGGTGACGTATATGTTTTTAGAATGTACGTGTCATATTTTGTCAAATGGTTAAGACAATAAACTGTCTTTAAAATGTTAACAATAAAGCCTCAACAACCATTTTGGTCAAAGAACAAAATAATAAAATCTTTTGTAACATAATTCACAATAACATAATATTTCCAAATAAATTCCCAAAATGCTTTCAGTCCTTGTGCTACCATTGAGGAATGCATCCCTCAAAACTGGCTTATTTAAAAACACCACGTGTACCAACGTTCATGTCCTATTAACATTTTATTAAAATTATACTTTTATGTTTAACTTTCTTCTGTGACAGACCTCCTTATGTGCATCTGTTACATCTTTGTATCCTTCAACCTGAGATAGTTGCTATTTCCTTAAAAAATAATTCATGAATAAGTGGATGGATATCTTTTTTGGTATCATTTCTTCCTCAGATATCTATCAAGCATTAATATATGCAAGAGATTGTGAAAGCTACACAGATTTTAGGACTGAGCAAGACATAAATATTCCCTGCCATCAAAGTGTAAGAATGAAAAACAACTACAAATAATGAATTATCTGTCTCCCTATGTAAGGCTCCTAACTGAAGATAAATCAAGATGTCGTTTATAGTATCCCAAGACTTCATGGCCAGACTAGCCTTCAACTTGTAATCGTTAAATAAAGCCTCCTGACTTCCATATCTGATCTATGCTTTCTCTTTGCTGTCAAGATTGGGACCTTTCTCTATTTCGAACAATAAGCCCAGCAGGGTGGAAACAGTTTCATTGGTAAAGATGGAATATGTACTTTGGTATATACAGCATTTAAGAATTTTTGGGTATATAGGCATCCAATTTATTTTAGGATTAATTTATCTAACTGGTGTGTGGATTTAAATAATTTATTTTTTAATTATGAAGTTTTTGCATTCATATTAGTGGGGTCCTTCAACATTAATATTCTTTATAACTTTAAGAGTTCAAGGACAGAAAGAAAGCATATTTTTCTTTCTTGTTCACATGATAAAACAGAAGCACGGAATTTTTTAGTATCTTATTCTAAGTCATATAATGAGTCTTGATTAAAATCACTGTTAGAAATCAAAGCTTTTTGTTCAATGGGTTCAACAATGGGCCATTCATCTTCCTTAGACATTTTGCATAAGTAATAGCAGCTCGGGTTTAAGAACAATCCCAGTGGCCATAATATCTATATTCATTCTACATTAAAGCATTTAATTTTCTGTTTATGAATTCAGCATATTTCTCTGAGTTGGACGTAGTTCAGTGTTTTATTATAGGAAATCATATTTTTTCCTGTAGGTTGTCAGGAAACAGTTACCCAGTTTTACTCAGTTAGAACAATGGTTCTTATCCAAAAAGCTGCTATAAGTAATGAAAATGAAATCAATTTACTGGCTCAGCTCCCAGATTAAGGATTGCTTTATGAATAAATAAAATAATAGATGGCATCTAAAAGGGGAATGGACAATTTATATATTATCGGGACACTTCTTACTTTTCACTTTTAGTAATGAAATACTTCTATTTGGAATTAAAATGCCTCAAACCGTGGTGTTATTTTCAAAAAAAGAGATAAGAGATATCCTAGTAATAACAATAAATAATTTAAAGGCTGATTTTCCATAATAATATTATATACACTAAACAATTTTAATATTTTATGAGTATAGATACTATAACATATCACCCCTACTTTGTTTTCAATTCTTCTTCCTCAGTCTATTAAATTAAGGAAAACTCTTTCATATTTTATATCTTTCTAGTGATACGCTGCAAAGTACATATGCCCACTCAGATGCTTATTCAATAAATCTCTGTTCTTTGTCAATTTTGTAGTGTCAGATAAGGGATTATCAGCATTTCAACAAATTATTCTCTATTGTTATTCTTGTTAATATTAATTTTATAGAACTCGACAAAACTAATAAAAGATAAATAATGTTACAAGTACAGCATCACAAATAAACTATTGTACAGGTAGCACAAAACATAAGAAATCAAAATTAAAAACTGACAAAATTGGAAACTTCATGGGAAAAAAACCAGAAGCACACGATAGTCTTGACATAATTCCAGCTGAAATATATTTTAAATAGAGGAAGAACACGAATTAAGAGTGGCCCTTTCTCCCTTTCTATAATTCCTACTAAAATCATAGTATCTTCACCTAAGATTTCACCTGACAACTATTCCCTATTGGGCAGTAAATGTTTATCCTCTACTCGGACCTATTCACTTAGCGCCAAGCACACTTATCAGCTATCTATTCCACAAGCCCTCTTGTTTTTCTTTAAGATATCACTGTCACACATTCGGTACAGTGACGCCATCCTCAACTGCTCCCTTTTCCTTACCTACCATATTAAAGCTATCACTAACTCTGTCAGTACTTTTTATCTAAACTATCTCCTGAATATACCCACTTCTCTCCATTTCCAACTCACCATGCTAATCAAAGCTACCATCTTGGACTAATGCAACATCTGCTTAACTGTCTTCCCTAATTCTACTATGGCGTTACTCCAATCCACTCTACACATCGCAGCCATATTGATATTTTTAAAATGTAAAAGACTTTTTACATTTAAAATGTACATCCAGTCTATCATGGTTGGGCATTTGGGTTGATTCCAGGTCTTTGCTATTGTAAACAGTGCTGCAATGAACATTCGTGTGCATGTGTCCTTATAGTAGAACGATTTATAGTCCTTTGGATATATACCCAGTAATGGGATTGCTGGGTCAAATGGCATTTCTATTTCTAGGTCCTTGAGGAATCACCATGGAATATTATGCAGCAATCAAAAATGATGAGTTCGTGTCCTTTGTAGGGACATGGATGAATCTGGAGAACATCATTCTCAGCAAACTGACACAAGAATAGAAAATGAAATACCGCATATTCTCGCTCATAGGTGGGTGATGAAAAATGAGAACACATGGACACAGGGAAGGGAGTACTACACACTGGGGTCTACTGGGGGGAATAGGGGAGGGACAGCGGGGG
>CM052665.1:5545702-5581648 GCA_028533165.1 Leontopithecus rosalia
GGGGGAGGGATGGCATGGGGAGAAATGCCAAATATGGGTGAGGGGTCTGAAGGCAGCAAAACACACTGCCACGTGTGTACCTATGCAACTATCTTGCATGTTCTGCACATGTACCCCAAAACCTAAAATGCAATAAAAATTTAAAAAAAAAAAGATTATTATCAATATGCTTGGACTTATTCCTGCCATTTTGCTATTTCATTTGCTAGCCTCACTTATACTTTCTTCCCTTCTTTCTGCCTTCTTTGGGTTAAACAAATTTTTGTCATATAATTTAACTTTTCTTTGGTCTTGTTAGCTAAATTTCTTTACATTTTTTAATGAATTCTCTAGGCTATAAACAATAATCTTTAAATTATTTCAATCTATTTAAATATTGACTGTTGGTGACATATAGGAAGATTGTAACAATATAGTTTCATTTAACACCCTCGTCCTTTGTGTTATCATTTTCACATATAATATTCGTTTGGCACAAAATTAATTGAAGTTTTTGCCATTAAAAGTAATTGCCAGAAATTTTGCATTAAAAGTAATGGTAAAAACCGCAATTACTTTTGCACCTGGCTAATGAATCAATATATATTATACACTAACCATAATAGTGTTTATAACCATAGTGTTATAAATTTGGTTTTGCATAGCCATAGATCTTTCTTAAAATTAAAGATTAAAAGACAGCTATAAATATCTACTTACATATTGACAATAATGTGCAATATTTGACCCTTTTTCTTATTTCCTTTATGACTGAATACTTTTTATCCTAAAAGTCTTTTTTTTACTGGTGCAACCAACTGTATCAAGTTTTGTTTATTGGAAAGTCATTTTTGAGAGACAACTTGGCTGGGTATAGATATCTTGATTAACCTTTTGTCATTGTTGTTCTTTCAGCACTTTGAATATGTCATTTTGATGCCTCCTGGCCTCTATTATTTCTCATAAGAAGCCAGCTTATAATTTTATCATAGTTGCCTGTATGTAATTGACTTATATTTCCTTTGCTGCTTTCAATGTATTCTGTTTAATGTTTGATTCTCAACATTTTAACCATAATATATGTAGATGTGGTTTCCTTTATTTTGCAATTTGGGACACATTGAACATCCTGTAGTTATAAGTTCACATTTGTCTTCGAATATCAGAAGTTGTTTGCTTTATCTCTGGAAATATTTTTCTGTCCCTTTCTCTTTCTTTTGTTCCTTCTTGATTCCTGTTACACATATGGTGAACCAGATGATACATTTCCACCAGTCTCTGAAGAAGCATTGTTCATTTTCCTTTCTTTTTACTTCTGCCCTTTGGATTTGATATTGAACTATGTTCATGTTAACTGACTCATTCTCTGCCATCTCCAATAAACCCATCTATGGTATTTTTATTTTCAGTTATTGTACTCTTCAATTTTAGAATTTCCATTTGGTTATATTTTAGTTTTCATTTCTCTATTATATTCCCTGTTTACTCAGCAATAACTCATTTCCCTTCTATCTTTGAACATATTTTTCTTATTGAAAACTTATAATAGCTGCTTTGAAGTGCTAATTCTGACAACCCACTTGCAGTTTGTATTGATGGATGGATTTCTTCCTGATATGCATCACAGTTTCCATTTTATTTCTATAGCTAATAATTTTTTGGTGCAAACTTATCATGAACATTTGCTCAGCCTGCCACAACCAAATACCATAGAGCGATTGGTTTAAACAATATAAATTTATTTTATCAGTTATAAAAGCTAAAAGTCAAAGATGAAGGTGCTGGCTGATTCACTAAGGTGGCCTCTCTTCTTGGCTTGCAGAGTGCTACTTTCTCATTATGTTCTTTTCTGGCCTTTTCTCTATGTGTGTGCAAGGAGAAAGAGAGAAAGATCTCTCCAGTGTCTCTTGTGTGTGTTTTTTTTTTTAAGACAGAGTCTCAACTCTGTCATCAAGCTGGAGTGAAAGTGCAGTGACATGATCTTGGCTCACTACAACCTCCACCTCCTAGGTTACAGCAATTCTCCTGCCTCAGCCTCTGAGTAGCTGGAACCACAGGCACGTGCCACCACGCCTGGCGAATTTTTTTTATTTTTCAGTAGAGATGGGCTTTCACCATATTGGCAAGGCTGGTCTCAAACCCTTGACCTCATAATTTGCCTGCCTCAGCCTCCCAAAGTACTGGAATTACAGGCATGAGTCACCATGCCCAGCTCAGTGTCTCTTCTTATCAGTAAAATAACCTTATCAAATCAGGCCTCCACTCTTGTGAACTCAATTAAATTTAATTAATCCCTTGAAACTAATTGGTTCCATCTCCAAATATAGCCACATTGGGGATTGGGGCTTCAGCATATAAATTTGGGTGTGGATGCAAACATTCAATTCATAACAGATGTAAAAGTTGCATAATAAAATGGATTTACTTGTGTTTTTCTGAAAGAAAGAGAAAAAGAGAGAAAGAAGGAAGGAAGAGAGGGAGGGAGGGAGGGAGGGAAGAAGGAAGGAAGGAAGGAAGGAAAGAAGGAAGGAAGGAAGGAAGGAAGGAAGGAAGGAAGGAAGGAAGGAAGGAAGGAAGGAAGGAAGGAAGGATCCAGGAAAGGCCATGAAGGTTCTGATGTACGAATGCCAAATAACAAAACTATCATGAAAGACTACAAAAAACCACAACTTCTCACAAAAGTCATCATGATATTACACAAAAATTATGTCTGTAAATGTGTCTAGACACTCACTGCTGGTCCAACCTTTGACTAATGTCACTTTTGTTATTGATTGGTGTATTCAAGGATAATTATCTCAAAATAATCATGTAATGCTCCTCATTTTTCCTTTTAAAACCTCGATCTTTTCTTTATCTTCCTGAGTAGCCACAGTTTACTATGGTACCTGTATCCCAGTGCAATGTCCATTCCAGATAAATATTTACTTTCATAATGTCTCCTCTCTGATATTCAGGATGACACAGCTACTGTGTTGTAGTGACTCTTAAATCTTCTTTCTTCTTCATAGGGTTACTAGGTTTTGGTTCCATAAGCCACTAACTTGCCTGGACTCAAACTGAAATGTGTCTTCCCCACGGTGTGAAGAAGTTTGTATTACTGCCAAGTGTTCTTGGCTTCCAGTTGCTGCGTTTTTAGCCTAGGCCCCTGGTAGCCTCCTCCATGCCTATTTTGTTTAGGAGTCTGCCAAGGACTTTAGCTGAGTTTATACTCAGATTGAAAGGCTCACCCTTTTGGTGGTTTCTTGCCTCTAGGTCCCCTTAGTAAACTTCCTGTTGCTCTTCTTGTGCCAGAATTCCACCTTGCAACCAATCAATCTAATACGGCTTCTGTTTTCTGCCACCCAAGTGTGTGGCCATGGGATGCACTCAATCAAAGACACGACAAACTCCAGCATCTCACCAGAAGTAATTCTTTCTTCCAAGAACAGGCCCACCTCTACTCTCCCTGATTTGTCAACAAACTCCCTGGGTTCATCCAGAGATTTGGCAAAATGTATGCACAGATTTCTGGATTTCAGCTCTTCAGTAGTGCTCCTGCTTCTGGAATTTTCCATTGGGTATTCAGGAATTCTTCTGCCCTGAAACTGAGTCACATAGGCTGAGGTTTTGCAAAAACAAGCAACAAGGTTATACTTTCTACCTGATGCAGTAGCAGTATTTCAGAAATAAACTGTTGAAGTTTTTGCCTTCCTTTGGTTATTTTCCGTGCCTTCAAATTACTGTTTTTAATGATTTTACACTTTCTGTAATTGTTTTCTGCAAGAAAAACTGTCTGAATTTGTCACACAACACACACACAGACACACACACACTTGGAAATCCAAAAATTTATTTTTCCTTCAACTACAGCAGAATGCAAAGTCAATATCCTACAAAGCTCTCCATTCTCTAACGTCTGCCTAAACAGCTTGTCTCATTTCTTTCCACTCTCCTTTTCGTTCATTATTCTATAGCCATAATAACTGTATCTGATAATTAGTAGACTGTCTAACCAATAATTTCCACAGTCTTTACCCTCCAAAAAATTATTTATTTAATGTCCTTCTTTTTTTCCATAAAGGTTATGTGTCTCAGAATTGTGGGAAGTATAGAGTTTCTCTTCCCAGATATACCTAGATGTAGACCTGATTTACCTAAGGGGAGATCTATTTTCCTCACCAGTGATTATTTCAGACTTGATCATTTGGAAGATTTTGGGAACATGTGAGAAGAGGTTTACAGAGCTTTTCAGAAATTTCCTCCCCACTCTTCTAAGAGACTTTTTAGAATCAACTTTCTTGCCCTCTAAAGTTGAATAAGGGAGATCTGTTAGCTATTGGCATCCAACTACCACCACATAGTGAACTGACCTTCAGAGGGTGCAGACCAAAGGTCAGTGCAAACACATTGGGAAAAAAAATAAAAGAAGAAATAAACACTGGATTCCAAATGATGGGATCAAACAATCCTGGAAACAACCTGACCTTTGCAGTTCTAGTTATGTGGTTGAGAAAGTATCCTAATTTCTTAAACCTATAGGAATTTCTTGTTTGTTTGTTTCTTGTGGAGAAAATCATACTGGCATTCTTTCAACCACAGAAACGCCAAATTTGTTTCAGATTTAAGATATTTTCAATTATTACTACTACTTCTTAAGGATTGTTTCTCCAAATGTTGATGTGTCTGTCTCTACAGCATTGAAACCCCAATTAAAATACCTCTTCAGATAGTCTTTTCCCAACCAGCCCAGCAAAAATAGTCTCTCAATCACTCTCTAGCCAACTTTTCTATTTTGAACTTATCATTATGTGATATTATATAATTTCAATTTTTCCTTTGTTTTGTCCATCTTTTCCTGCAAAAAAGGGAACCTCCTTGAAACCAAACACTCTGTCTTGCTACCACTATATACTCAGTACCTAGAAAAGCACCTGCAACTAGTAGGCTCTCAATAAATGATTATTATCTGAAAACTGTAAAAACTTCCCAATTTGGCCTCAAACAGTTCTAACAATAAAATTGATTCCTTATTTGACTAAGGAATGTATAATGTAAGTTCCTTCAAACTTACATTATAAAACTAGTTTACTTTTAAGAGAAAATGTTAATGACATTGTCTGAAGTCTATATTGTATAGCTCATAGCTTTTTGATCCCCATAATTATTTGAAAATTTATACTCTTTAAAATATTTATATATTCATTTTTACAACAGAATGCTCGTGCTACTCTAGGTTTAAAAGTCATTTTTCCAATGACTCAAATTTCTGGTAACAAATCCTTTTCTTGAGAAAAAAAATCCCCTTAACCATTGCACTTTTTTAAAATTTATATATATTTTATTGCACTTTAGGTTCTGGGGTACATGTGCAGAACATGCAGAATTGTTCCATAGGTACATACATGGCAATGTGGTTTGCTATCTCCATCCCCCCGTCACCTATATCTGGCATTTCTCCCTATGTTATCCCTCCCCAAACTCCCTACCCACTGCTGTCCCTCCGCTATTTTCCCCCAAACAGACCCCAGTGTGTGGTGCTCCCCTCCCTGTCTCCCTTTGTTCTCATTGTTCAACACCCGCCTATGAGTGAGTACATGCAGTATGTGAATTTCTGTTCTTGTGTCAGTTTGCTGAGAATTATGGTTTCCAGATTCATCCATGTCCCTACAAAGAACATGAACTCATTGTTTTTATGGCTACATAGCATTCCATGGTGTATATGCGCCACATTTTCCTTGTCAAGTCTATCATTGATGGGCGTTTGGGTTGCTTCCAGGTCTTTGCTATTGTAAACAGTGCTGCAATGAACATACATGTGCATCTGTCTTTATAATAGAACAATTTATGATCCTTTGGATAGACATCCAGTAATCGGATTGATGGGCCAAATGAAATTTCTATTTCTAGGTCCTTGAGGAATTGCCACCCTGTCTTCCACAATGTTTGAACTAATTTACACTCCCACCAACAGTGTAAAAGTGTTCCTATTTCCCCACATCCTCTCCAGCATCTGTTGTCTCCAGATTTTTTAATGAACGCCATTCTAACTGGAGTGAGATGGTATCTCAATGTGGTTTTGATTTGCATCTCTCTAATGACCAGTGATGATGAGCATTTTTTCATATGTTTTTGGCCTCATATATGTCTTCTTTCGAAAAGTGTCTGTTTATGTCCTTCATCAAATTTAAATGGGTTCGCTTTTTTTTTCTTGTAAATCTGTTTTAGTTCTTTGCAGATTCTCGATATTAGCCCTTTATCAGATAGGTAGATTGCAAATTTTTTTCCCCATTCTGTTGGTTACTGGCTCATTCTAATGATTGTTCATTTTGCTGTACAGAAGCCCTCAAGTTTAATTAAGTCCCATTTGTCTATTCTGGCTTTTGTTGCCAATGCTTTTGGTGTTTTAGTCATGAAGTCGTTGCCAATGCCTATGTCCTGAATGGCTTGCCTAGGTTTTTTTCTAGGGTTTTTATGGTGTTAGGTCTTATGTTTAAGTCTTTAATCCATCTGGAGTTAATTGCATTTTTAATTAATGTGATCCAAATGAAGTTTTGTTCAACCAGCCCTTCTCAAATTAGCAATAGTACCTATGCCCAAAGAACAAATTATTTAGATAACACAAGATTTGTTCAGCAGTATGAGATGGATTATTCCTGAGTGCTGAAAGAGTCATGTGCATTTTGTTGGTGTGAACTGTTTGCATTAACCTGTTCAGATCTAGGGATCTGTTTTCCAAAGCTTTGTCTTCAACAAAGATGAAGTCCAGTTTTAAAAACACAGATTTCTGAGTGTAAAGGAAGTGTGTATATGCCATGTGGAGGCCCCTTAGAACTTCTTTTTTGTTGTTGTTCTTTTCTCCAAAAGCTTTGGAAATCTTTTTTTATCTTACTTAGAAATACTGCAGGACAATAACGCATGAAAAGTAAAACATCATGTGTTAAGCCACTCTCAAAATTATCTTTACTGCTTTCTTTCCCCATTCCCTGCCTCTGTTCCTATGACATCTTCTGTACCTCAGCCTTAAAAAAACAGTGCCCTCATACATGATTAAGGATTGCTCTGAGAATGACTTTCACAAATGAAGTTTCAGCTTCCCCTGAAAGTATTTGACTCCTCTTTTTAACCTTTATTTCCTTTTCTATTTCTGTATATCAGGAAATTCCTTTTGACAATAAGGGGATAGGCTCAAGCACAAGGTAAGTTTCTGCAAATAAAATTTCAACTTACAGTCTCAATTATGCCCTTATATGGTTTGGCTGTGTCCCCACCCAAATCTCATCTTCAACTGTATCTCCCATAATTCCCATGTGTTGTGATAATTGAATCATGGGGGCAGTTTCCCTCAAACTGTTCTCTCGGTAGTGAATAAGTTTCAAGAGATCTGATGATTTTATAAGGGGCTTCCCCTTTCACTTGGCCATCATTCTGTCTTGCTGCCACCATGTAAGAAGTGCCTTTCACCTTCGGCCATGATTTTGACGCCTCCCCAGCCACATGGAACTGAGAGATCATTAAACCTCTTCTTCTTTATAAATTACCCAGTCTCGGGTATGTCTTTATCAGCAGCATAAAAACAGACTAATACAAGCCCCTATTTAAGAAAGTTTCCTTGTTCTTTGCATTGACTCCAATCGCACATTTCACCATTACTTTGCCCTGCTTTCTCCCTCCTTCAATATAACCACTACCTGTTTCTCTTTCTCTTTCCTTTTTCTTCTCTTTTTTTCTTTCTTTTTTTTTAACCAAGTCTTGCTCTGTCGCTAGGCTGGAGTGTAGTGGCGTGATCTCAGCTCACGGCAACCCCTGCCTCCCTGATTCAAGTGATTCTTCTGCCTCAGCCTCCCAAGGAACTGGGAGTATAGCCATGCAACCCAAGCCCAGCTAAATTTTCTATTTTTAGTAGAGAAGGCTTCTCACCATGTTGGCTAAGATGTTCTCTATCTCTTGACCTCATGATCCACCTGACTCAGTCTTCCAAAGTGCTGGAATTACAGGGATGAACTACCATGATCCTAGAAATTTTGGTGATAACTTTAACACTCCAATTAAAATTATTCTATATGTGTCCATTCTCTGCTAAAATAGAAACATGGAGGGGGATGCAGAATTATAGCTTGAGGATATAAAGTATTTTGTTTTTAGCTTCAAGAATCATCTACAAATCAAACTTCAGTACTTGCTGACAAGAAAATTTCAAATCTCTTTTAGAAAAATAAATTTCTCTTTCCTAATTTGCCTCATGGGTTGATTTTATGCCTTCCCAGTTTCATCTGGTTTTCAGTTGACTCATTCCAGAACTTGATGACAATATGATACCCACATGCAACTGTGGCTTAGCCATTGTACAGACTGCCTGAACTGGAATGCAGCGTTGCCTTGTCACTCCTGTGCTCTGAAGCATTTTAATCCTGGAACTGGCCACAAATGAAAATCCATGACCTGGCACAAATTTGTAGATCTGTGGGACCTCAAAGCGCTGGAGTTTAAAATTCTCTACTTAGGACCAGATGCTACAGAGCAGGAAAACCACACAAAACAAAATCAGATGAAAGAGAATATTGCCAAAAGGCAGTAACATTTAGACTGATTTTCACATTATAATCCCGTTGGGTACAGTATCCAATGGATGATGATCTCCTTTCTTAGTCTAAAATTGGCACCACCTTTTCATTCAATCCTCATGAAAAAAATTTATGTAAATAATAACTCCCCTAAAAGAGTATGTTAAGATGATAATGATATGTTTCCCTTTTAAGCCCCTTAAAAGAGTATGTTGTTAAGATGATAATATGATGTGAGTTACAGTGATATTGCAGAGCTGATCTTCCATGAGATTAACACATAAATATTAAATCAACAGCCAGGAAACCTGGGGATTCCACAGGTTTTGGCCCTTTGATATAGACTCACTCTGGTACATTGCTCTATTACAAGAAGAAGTTTCAGGTGACACTATGCCTAGAAGGTACTGGAGTTCCTATCACTGGTGAAGGAACAGCCAAAGAAGCCAAAATGGTCCCTGCATAAAGATTAAGTTCTAAACAATGATATCAGGAACTTTCCTTGGGGAGGGATATATAACTGACACCCAGACTACTTTAGGAGTGATGACAAGTAATGAGCTCCAGAAAAGCCAATATATTCATTGATTAGATTTTCTGCTGGCAGGTTGAGGACCTGAGAATGTTTTCTGACCCATAAAATGCGGTGTCCCCCAACTTCCTGAATTTTCCTTAAAGCCCAAAGAAATTCATCCAATACGACAAAGTACAAAAAGTTTTGATAGTCTTATCCTCCACCTCCAATTTAGCCAATATCATAGGTAATCTGAATGTTCATAAATATGACTGATCAAAAACCCTACCTTAAAGTTATTCATTTATCTCAGTTCTAATTACATTCACTTCAATTCTGCTTTCCTTAGATTTAAAACTACTCAAAGCTGCTCTATCCCTGGCTGTGTTAACATTAATGTTCTGCTTTCTGACCATAACCTCCAGCCCTTCCAGCTGTCTTGTATATTTTGATCTATTTCTATTTTAAACTCGTTGGCAATACAGTCAGTGGTTAAGTGTGTGGGCTCTTAAATCAGGCTGCTTGGATCCATATCCTGGATCAGTCACTTCCTAGCTGTGTAAACTGGGGCAAGGCTCAATTTCCTTATCTAAAGAAATTGGAATTATATTTAATCTAGCGGATACTCATAAGTGCATACTAAATTTGTTATGAAGCTAAAATGGGATAATCTGGAACAGTTAGTACAGTGTAGGTGTGGCACATTGTGGGTACTAAATAAACGTTAGCTATTTTTCACTCATTTATTCCCAAATTTGTTAATTTTCTTCTAATTTCTTCCATATCCAGTCTAAAATCTGTGCTTCATTACTTTTTGCCACATAAGACATAGATAAATTTAGCCAACTAACTTCTCTGCTCCACAATAAGTCTGCCGGAAACTGGTGGAAAAAGTGTATAACTCTGGAAATTAATACAGTCATTAATTTCAGACTAAAATAGCAACCGTTCTATGGATATGCTTCAGTAAGCCTTTTACAAGTCATCAATCGACAGTATCTCAAAATATTGACAACATGTATTACCAGTTTTTAGCCCACTCTTCCAACATCCTATATTATCTCATTTCTATAAAAATTTTAAAAGATAATAATAATCCTTTCTCTTTATTATTACTTAAATTATTTCTCTTTTTACCTTATATTTTTGTACTCCTGTCTCACATTCTCCTATGTCTGCCCTAACATTTGCTGAATCCAGGGCAATAGCACAAATGGAAGCCCCATACAATATTTTTAAATATTTAAAATTATGTATCAAACTAATAGAATCTCCTGATTTCACCCAAGATGAAGTAATAATAACTGGATTTACCATCCCACCTGAAGCAATATGCCCTCCAAGAGAACCAGACAAAAGATATAAAATGATGTGTTTCAAAACACTTGACACAAGCCAACAAATGACAGGGATCCCCAAGAGATGAGAGACATACAAAGTGAAATTACACTGATTAAATTTACTTTCCTGAGAGAATTCTTGGATTATGGCAGGTTGAGGGAGAATTCAGGAGGATCCCAATGAACGCCCTGAGTTGAGGAGACAGAGCTGGGAGTGCAGGGAAGATAGGCTACTAGACTGCAAAAGATAGACTATCAGAGAAGAGAGAATTGTGCAAAAGCAGAACCTGGGAAATCCACAAAGGATCTCCTCAAGCGCTGTGCAGAGAGATTATCAGTTTGAGGGGACTATTCAAAGCCAGGGGAAGAAAACCTCAAGAACGATGCCCTGGCACTAACGCAGGGTTAGGGAACATGTTTTTTCCTACCAACCAGGCTAAGAACATTCATTATTTGCAGGTGATTTGGTGGAATACTCAGAGGTCTTGCATCAACACTGAGGAAAAATTAACTTAGAGCTCTAAACTGAATGCAGTGAACAAGTCATAAAAAGAAAACCAGAAAAATTCAAACTGTTTCCAGGTAACTTGACTGCCTTCTGGAATGACATTCAAGAATACTTATAGAAAGACAAAATGTATCTAGCACCTAGAAAGGTAAAACTAAAAATGAGTGACATCTGTCAAAGTTTATGAAACATGCAAATCAATGATTATCAAACATGAAAGCAAACACATCAAGCAAGAAGAGAAAAATTAATGAAATTTAACCCCCAAAATAACACAATTCTTAGAAGTAGCTGAAGGTAACAAAATGAGTATACTAATTGTATTCAATTAAAATTAAGTAGAGACATGAAAGATATTTTTTAAAGGCCCAAATCTCTAACTTCCAGAGATGAGCACTTTAAGACTGAGGGGAAATACCCTGAATAGGATTAATGGTAGATAAGACTTTGCAGAAGAAAAGATTAGTAAATTTGAGAATGCAACTATAGAAAAACATTAAAAATGAAACCGAGAAAAAAATGAAAATTAAAGAGCATCTAAGTGTTCTGGTTTAACATAAAACAAGAAAAGAAGCGGAGTTGAGGAGAATGAGGAAGACAGTCTTGGGTTGCCTACACTGCTCTGCAGACAGTATAGTTGAGAGAGAAAATCTGTGTGCTTGAGGGAGGGAGAGTAAAAGTGTTGTGGCACTTTGCTTTGTAACTCATTGTCACTCTGTCACAATGGAGCATGATTCTGGACAGAATTCCACTGGTGCCCACAGAGGGAGCGTTTAGACCAGCCTTGGGCCAGAGGGAAAAACCTTAGCTGCAGTGGCCACAGGAGTGTGGGTATCGCTTCTCCCCAAACTCCAGGCAGTGCAATGCAGAGAGGAGTCTTGGGAAAAAGAGAGGGAAGTGTACAAAGGACTTTGTCATGCAATTTGAGTACCAGCTCAGCCATGATAAAATAAAGCACTAGGCAGATTCCTAAAGCTCCTCATTCCAGGCCTTTGCTCCTTAACATAATTTCTAGATCCACCTGAACTGAAAAGGAATCTGCCATCTTAGAGTGTTAGATCCAGCCTCAGTAGGATTTACCACCTACTGACGAACGTGACCTTTACCTGTGAATAAACATCAGGAGCAGTCAGGCAGTATCAGTCATGGGCCTTGGACAAGCCCCAGTACTGTGCTGGCCACTGGCATCATGTATCAGCTGCAGTGACTACAAGAGTATCCATGTCACCCCTCCCTCAACTCCAGGCTGCTCAGTGCAGGAAAGACTCCTTTTCTTTGGGAAAGAGTGAGGGAAGAAAGCAAAAACTTCACTTAGAAACCCAAGGAATTCTCCCTTATCTTCCCCAAACCCATCAAGGTTTTCTATCTAGAAGTCTGCAAGAATCACAGCATTGCTGGGTTTAGAGCACTCCCTAGTGCTGAAAAAGCTGCAGTGAGTAGGGGTTAAGGTAATAACCCTTGATCTTTATTAAATTCTTAGAAAGCTGTCTTAAGAAGGACAAGTAGAAACAAGCCCAGACTGTGAAGACCAGAATAAACACCTAACTATTCCATGCCCAGATATCAATGAATTCCCAGCACCAATAACATCTAGAAAACACATGACCTATCCAAATAGACTACATGTGTCTCCTGTGATCAAGCCTTCAGTGACAGAGACATATGACTTCTCAGATAAGAAATTTAAAATAGATGTCAGCTGTCTTGAGGAAGCTCGACAGAGTTCAATATAACAGAAAAGGAATTCCAAACTATCAGAAAAATTTAAAAGACAGTGAAATAATTTTTAAAATTCTTGAGCTGAAAATTTTAACTGACAAACAAATGTGTCAGTCTCTGAACAACAGAACTTATCAAGCAGAAGAAAGAATTAGTGATCTTCAAAGATATGCTATAAGAAAGTATACATTCAGAGGAGAAGACAGGAAGAAAAAGGAAATATACTTACAAGGCTTAGAAGAAAGGCAAAGTAAAGGTTGATGGCCTAAAAGAGGAGGTAAAGAAAAAGATTGGAGTAGAAAGTTTATTTAAAGAAACAGTGACAAAGAACTTTCCAAACCTAGAGAAAAATATAAATCTCTAGGTACAAAGAAGGTCAAAAAACACCACGCAGATTTGACCCAATTAAGACTACCTCAAGGCATGTAATAATCAAACTCTCAAAGGTTAAGGACAAAGAAAATATTTTAAAAGCAGCAAGACAAAGGAAGAAAATAACATATAAAAGAGTTTCAATATGTTGAGCAGCAGGCTTCTCAGTGGAAAACTTACAGAGCAGAACTAAGTGGGATGACATATTCAAAGTGCTGAAGGGGAAAAAAAACAACCCAGAATGTTATCTCTGGACAAGTTATTTTTCAAACAGGAAGGAAAAATACTTTCCCAGACAAACAGAAGCTGAGGAATTTCACCAAAACCAGTCCTATCTTACAAGAAATGCTAAAAGGAGTTCTTCAATCTGAAAGAAAAAGAAATCATCTGAAGGTCCAACAAACTCACTGGTAATACTAAGTACACAGACAAATACAGAATACCCTGTCACTGTCATTTCCACGTCTAAACCACTGATAGATTTAGTACAAAAACTAAAAGACAAACCTATCAAAAGTAATAACTACAGCAATTACATTTTAGAGATAGAAAATACAAACACATATAAATAAAAACAACAAAATATCAAAAAGTGGAGTGGGGAATGGATTTAAAGTGTAGAGAGTTTTAGGATTCTCTTTTCTCTTTATTGTGATAAGATGTAAGTTGTCATCAGTTTAAATAATTGGTTACAAGTGTTATTTGTAATGCTCATGCTACCCACAAAGCCAGAACCTATAATGAAAACATCAAAAAATGACAAAAACAAGAAATTAAAACATACTACCAGAGAGACCCGCTTATACACAATGAAAGTCATGAAGAAAGGAAGAAGATGAGATTAACAAAACAATCAGAAAGCAAATAGCAAAATGGAAGTAGTAAGTTCTTCCCTGTTATTAACAACACTGAATATAAATGAACTAAATTATCCAATCAAAAGACACAGAATGCCTGAATGGTAAGAAAACAATACCCAACTACGTGCCGTCTACGAGTAACTCATTGACCTGTAGATACACTCATAAACTGAAAATTAAGAGATGAAAGAAGATATGCTATGCAAAGGAAAACCAAAAAAAAAGAGCAAAAGTAACTATACTTACATGAGATAAAATGAATTTTAAGACAAAAACTCTAAAAAGAGATGAAGAAAGTGATTATATCATTCCAAAGGGGCCAATCAAAAGGAACATAGCAATTATAAATATATATCCACCCAACACTGAGGCACGCAGATGTATAAATCAAATGTTATTGCAGATAAATAAAGAGATAGACCCCTATACAGTAATAGTTGGGGATTTCAACACCCTACTTTCAGCACTGGACAGATCATCTAGACAGAAAGTCAATAAAGAAACAGACTTAATCTGCACTGTAGACCAAATGGATCTAATAGATATTTACAGAATATTTTATCCAACAGCTGCAGAATACACATCATTCTCAGCACAAGGAATATTCTCAAGGACACACCATATGATAGGTCACAAAAAAATTATAAAAATTGAAGTCATGCCAAGCAAGTATCTTTTCTGACCACAATGGAACAAAACTAGAAATTACTAAGAAGAACTTTGGAAACTATACAAACACTTGGAAATTAAACGAGATGCTTCTGAATGACCATTGAATCAATAAATAAATTAAAAAGAAAACTTAAAATTTACTAAAACAAATGAAAATGAAAATACAACATACCAAACTCTAGCGAGTACAGCAAAAGCAGTACTAATGGGAAAGTTTATAGCAATAAATGCCTACATCAAAAAATAGAAAGACTTGAAAAAAAATGATGCATCTTTGAGAACTAGAAATGCAAGAGCGTAACAAACCCAAAATTAGTAGAAGATATAAAATAATAACGATCAGAGCAGAAATAAAAGAAATCAAGACCAAAAAAAATACAACAGATAAACAAAATGAAAAGTTGCCTTTTTGAAAAGATAAACAAAATTAACAATGGTTAGACAGACTAAGAAGAATAAAAAATAATAACAAAGAAAACTAGCGGTGTAAAAAGAGACATTACAACTGATACCACAGAAATTAAAAGGAGCAATAGAGACTATTATGAGCAACTATATGCCAATAAACTAGAAAACCTGAAATAAATGAATGAACTTCTAGACATGAAAAAACACAAATCTGAACAGACCAATAGCAAGTAATGAGATAGAAGTAGTCATAAAAAGTCTCCCAGAGGCGGAGGCACAGTGAGGTGGGGGAGCCAGGAGCTGATAACTTCACTGCTGAATTCTACCAACCTTTAAAGTGGAGCCAATACCAATTCTATTCAAGTAATTCTTAAAAATCAAGAAGGAGGAAACACTTTCAAACTCATTCTACAAAGCTAGAATTACCCTAACGCCAAACCCAGACAAAGACACAACAACAGATGAGTTCATGTCCTTTGCACAGACATGGATGAAACTGCAAACCATCATTCTCAGCAAACAGACACAAGAACATAAAACCAAACACTACATGTGCCCACTCATAAGTGAATGCTGAACAATGCGCACACATGGACACCAGGAGGGGAACATCACACACCAGGGCCTGTGGGGGTGGGGAGCTAGGGGAGGAATAGCAGGGGTTGGGGGTATTGAGAAGGGATAGCATTAGGAGAAATATCTAGTGTAGATGACAGGATGAAGGATGCAGCAAACCACCACCATGGCATGTGTATACCTATGTAACAAACCTGAATGATCTGCATATGTACCCCAGAACTTAAAGTATAATAAATAATTTTTAAAAAAATAAAAGTGCAATTTAAAAAAACTGCCAGCCAGTATTTCTGATGAACATACATGCAAAATTTTCGACGAAATTCTAGCAAGCCAAATCCAACAACACATTAAAAAGATTCATCATTATCAAGTGGGATTCATCACAGAGGTGCTAGGATGGTTCAACATGCACAAATCAATAAACACAAGGCATTACATCAACAGAATAAAGGATAAAACTCATCTGATAATTTCAACAAATGTTAGAAAAGACATTCAATTTCATGATTAAAAAAAAAATCTGAGCACAAACTGAGAAGGAAAATACCTGAAAACAATAAGGGCCATATATGACAAATCCATTTATCAGACTGAATGCACGACCACTGAAAGCCATTAGTTTAAAATCTGGAACAAGACAAGGATGCTTATGTTTATCACTTTCATTCTTTATAGTACTGGAAGTCTTAGCCAAAGTAATTAGATAAGAGAAAGAAATAAAGGGCATCCATATTGGAAAAGAAAAAGTCAAACTATCTTGTTTGCAGACAATATGATTTTATATTTTAAAAATCCTAAGGACTCCACCAAAAAATTATTAGAACTTGTAAACGAATTTAGTAAAGTTCAAAGATATAAAATTAGCATACAAAAATTAGTAGCATTTCTACATGCCAATAGTAAACAATCTGAAAAGGAAACCAAAAAAGTAATCCCATTTACAATGTCTATAATTAAAATTAAATACCTGAGAATAAATTTAATCAAAGAAGTGAAAAATTTCTACAATGAAAATTATAAAACATTGATGGACTGAACGCAGTGGCTCAAACACTTTGGGAAGCAGAGGCAGGGAGAACACTTGCACTCAGGAGTTTGAATCTGGCCTGGACAACATGGTGAAACCCCTTCTCTACCAAAAATACTACTATTGGGAGTAGCAGCTAAATACAACTACTAAATACTAGCAGTAGCTAAATACTATTCCCAAAAATAGCTACTTGGGAGGCTGCGGTGGGAGTATCACTTAAGCCTGGGAAGGCAAAAGTTTCAGTAAGCCAAGATCATGCCATTGCACTCCAGCCTGGGTGACAGAGCCAGGCCCTATCTCAAAAACCATTGATGAAAGAAACTGAATAGGTCACAAAACAAGAAAGATATTTTACATTCAATAATTGAAAAAAATCAATATTGTTAAACTGTCCATACTACCCAAAGAAATCTACAGATTCAATGCAATTCTTATCAAAGTAACAATGACATTCTTCAGAAAATAAAAAATAATAATAATCCTAAAATTTGTATGGAACCACAAAAGACCAGAATAGTCAAAGAAATCTTGAACAAAAGGAACCAAGTTGGAGATCAATTTGACTTCAAATAATTCTACAAAGCTATAGTAAGCAAAACAGCATGATAGCAGACACAAAGCAGACCCCAGCAACACTAATGGAACAGAGCCCAGCAACACTAATGGAACAGGACCCATGAATAAAATAGCATATTTAAAGTCCATTTATTTTTGATAAAAGTGCCAAGAACATGCACTGCTAAGAAAAATGGATATGCACATGCAAGTGTATGAAACCAAATCCCTTTCTCAAACCATACACAAAAATAAAATTAAAATGGATTAAATACTTAAATTTAAAATTAAAAACTATGAAACTTGCAGAAGAAAGCATTGGAGAAACACTCCAGGACATTGGACTGGGCAAAGATGTCTTCCTAAAACCTCGCATGAGGCTAAAAATATTTTACACAGCAAAGGAAACAATTAACAAAGTGAAAAGACAACCCACAAAACAGGAGAAAATATTTTCAAACTATTCAACTGACAAGGGATTAATAACCAAAATATATAAGAAGCTCAAACAACACAATAGAAAAATAGTCATTATCAGCAGCAGCAGCATCTAATTGAAAAATGGGCAAAACATCTCAACAGACATTTCTCAAAAGAAGACACAAAAAGGTCAACAGTTATACAAAAAAGATGCTCAATGCTATTAATCATCAGATAAATTCACATCAAGAGCATAATTAAATATTATTTCTGCCCAGTTAAAATGGCCATTATCAAAAAGACAAAAAATAACGAATGCTGGTGAGGATATAAAGAAAGGGGAACACTCCTACACTGTTGATGTGAATGTAAATTAGCATAGCCACCACCAGAGAAAACAGCATGGAAGCTCCTCAAAAGAGTAAAATAGAACTAATCATCATTTCATATGGTCCAGAAATCTCACTGGTAGGTATATATGCAAAATATAGGAAGCCAATACATTGAGACATGGACCCTTGCATTTTTATTACAGCATTATTTACAATAGTCAAGATATGGAATTAACCTAAGTATTTATTAACAGAAGAATAAAGAAAAGATGGTACCAATACACAGTGGAATATTATTCAGCCATAAAAAAGAATGTAATCCTGTCATTTGCAACAACATGGATGGAACTGTAGGTCATTACGTTAAGTGAAATAAGCCAGGCAGAGAAAAACAAATCTTGCATGTTCTTACTTGCATGTGGGAGCTAAAAAAATTGAATCCATGAAAATAGAGAATAAAATTATGGTCACCAAAGATAGGAAAGGGTAGTGGTGGGGGGAGTTAAGAAAGGATTAATTAATGGGTACAAAAACAGTTAGATAGAAGAAATAAGGTCTAGTGTTCAGTAGCATGATGGGGAGACTATAGTAAACAATAATTTATCATATATTTTAAAGTAACTAAAAGAGTGGATTGGAATATTCCTAACACAAAGAAATGATAAATATTTAAGGTGATAGATTTTCCAATAACCCTGATTTGATCATTAGAATTGTATACTTGCATCAAAATATCACATGTATCCCATAAATATGTACAACTACAATATACCCATAAAAATTAAAAATTAAAAAATGTAAAGGGCATCAGTTAATTATGGGACAATTTCAAGCAACATAATATATAAATATGAAAATTATTACTTCTGAAACACTCCCAAATATCAGAAATCACATACTTTTCAAGAGCAAACAGACCATTTGCCCACATAAGACCATAGTCTAGGGCCTAAACAAGTCTTCATGAATTCAAAGGCATTCTAGTCATAAAAAGTATGTTCTTTAACCACAGTGGAACTAAGTTAAAAATCAATTCCAAAGATCTCTGGAAAACCCTCAAATATTTAAATAAGAATAGCATACTTCTTAATAATTAATGGATTAAATAAGAGAAATTAGAAAGCATTTTCACTGAATAAAAAAATGTTCAAACAACATATCAGAAAACAATATTAGTGGGAAAATGTACAGATGTCTGTGCAGCAGGTTCTAGAGGTGTGACCAAAGACATTTAGAACTTTTTTTTTTTTTTTGAGACAGAGTTTCTCTCTTATTGCCCAGGCTGGAGTGCAATGGCATGATCTTAGCTCACTGCAAACTCCACCTCCCAGGTTCAAGTGATTGTCCTGAGTAGCTGGGATTACAGGCGCCTGCCACCATGCCTGGCTAATTCTGTATTTTTAGTAGAGACAGAGTTTCACCATGTTGGTCAGGGTGGTCTCGATGGATCACCTGAGGTCGGACGTTTGAGACCAGCCTGACCAACATGGTGAAAACCCGAAGGAGTTACAGGCATGAGCCACAGCACCCTGCCAGGAGATCCTTTCAAAGTGCAGACCCTGGGCAGGAGCTCCACTTGCCTGGGTGTAAGAGGAACACTCTGAACATACATATGTTTAAGTCTCTCCCATTTTAAAACAAAAAACTTTCTTCACGCCATGTACCCAATTATCTTCAATTATTTAGTCAAACTTTTTGAACTTATAGTCTAAACTATTCATCCATAGCACCATCACCCTTTCTCATTTATTTCTTGAAATCTGCCTTTAAACTCCACCAATCTTAAATTCTTTCATGCAAATCAACGATAGCTTCCTGATTCTCCAATGACATCTTACTTCACATTGCTGGCATGTTCCAAGAAGTTGATTGTCCCCTGCTCACGTTCTTCCCTACCTTGGCATCCATGACAGCCAAGGTTCTTGGTTCCCACTTTTCTTTTCTTCTTTGTCCTTTTTATTCTCTCTAAAAAACTTTGTTTTATGTAGTAGCCCTTTGAATGTTATCAATACCTAGGCTTCCATTCCTAGGCTTGACATGAACAGAACCTCTTTGTGAAGTTACGCACATCCATAACTTCAATAATGTTTAGTATAGTATATGCCCACATTTCCTACTTGGAAGACTTTAGTCGTATCTTTAGAGATATTTCTGTTTTCAAACGCATGTTTACCTTCCTCATCTCTTTTCTATGCTGCAGCTTTAATAATGTTTCTGAAATGTTAATTTGATATTAACCATTTAACACTTCTCCACTACCGTCAGGGTAATTACTACTTCCTAGTCATGGTGGACAGGTGCATTCTCCTTCTGCTCTTGCCGACTTTACCGGCTTCACTTGTCATCACTCACCTGTGTACTGTGCATAACATCTCTCACCTAAAATATTTACCCATGCCTCTGCCTACAGTTTTACAGTTTACTCACTGCACAGCTTCTCTACGTTATGGTGCTGTCAGCATCCCTTAGATTAAGTTTTGTTATATGAGTATTACCCATTCTACACCACATACAGATTTAGAAAGTAATAATAGTAATGGCAACTACCTTTTATTGAGTGCTTATCATGCAGCTCACCTAATTGCTTCAACCACCCTATGAGATAGATAATAGTACTCTTGCCCATATTCTGTAATATTGAAAGTGGATCGTATTAGTCTATTTTGTGTTGCCATAAAGGAACATCTAAGGCTGGGTAATTTATAAAGAAAAGAAACTTATTTCGTTCACAGTTCTGCCTATACAGGAAGGGTAGCACCAGCAACTGCTTCTGGTGAGGGCCTCAGGAAGCTTCCGGTCATCGTGAAAGATGGAGAGCAGGCATGTCACGTGATGAAAGATAAAGCAAGAGAGAGACAGGGAGGTGCCAGGCTCTCTTTAACGATCAGATTTCATGGTAACTGATAGATCAAGGGCTCAGTCATTTCTGCAAGGGCTGCAACAAACACCTGTGATGAGGCATCCACTCCCAAGGCCCAAACACTTCCCACACAAGGGATCAAATTCTACCATAAGATTTGGAGGGGATGAATATCCAAACTATGTCACAGGCTGAGAAAGTTTAATAACTTATATACAGCTAAGAATACAGGAGTCGGGATTGCAACTCAAGGCTATCTGACTCCTAAGCCTGATAGCATCAACTTCACAAAATTCTTTCCTTAGTCCTTCCATCACATAAAGCATATTTTTATAATAGATATGATTAAGTGTAATTGAAATACTTCATTATTATCTCTACTTCACTTAATTAAGGGGATCCTGAAAGCAAGGCTTTTCTGTCAAGATAAGCTAAGTTAAGCTCCAATAATAACCCCTAAAATCTCAGTAGTCTAATATGCTCATCCTCTTTTCCAACATTGGCCAGGAGAATAGCTGTGTTTACAGCGGCCATTCAGAGCCTCAGGCTCCCTCTTGACATCTGCTTCCAGACAGGGACGTGAAAGGCCTGCAGAGTCAGGCACAAGCAATTAAATTTTAAAAGTAAGTAATAAATTCATATCTAATGGTAAGGAGGTGGACAAATGCAATTTAATAATACCATACATTTATATACAGAGAGTGAGAATATTATGAATAGCACTAATGGTATCACGAATTTTGTTTTTTTATATTTGTTTCCTCTGTGCCTGGCAGTTTTAGTGCAGAGTAGTAGTTGACTAAGTTTAAGTTTGTTGAATGAATAAACTAGTACCTAAAATAAAGTGCCTTTCCAGAATCCATATACGTGAGGTTGAAAGACTGGGGTGAAGCGGGGGTGGGAGTTGAAGCCTAAATTATCTGAGTTCGTTTTCCTAAATAAAGAAGCATTGTACAGAAAGCAGTATCCACCCAGATAACAAAGGGAAGTATTTCTCAAAAGAGTTTGTCCTTATTTTCTTAGACAACAAGCATTGTAAGAATCCCTAAGAGAAGCTTGAGGGGAATTTATTCTGAATTTGAGTTTATTCAGCTGGTAGAATTTATTAGAATTGGTCCTTTGCCTGTGTCTTTCAATTTCTGGAGGAAGTTTAGGATGAATTTGTTTTACATCTCAATATCATATTGAATAAAGAGCAATAAATGGCCAAGAAACCTGCCTAATTTGAACTCACTCTGGAAATGTCTGTGAAAGTTGAGAAGGTTGTATGCCCTCTTAGTCTATTTCTTCATTTTTAAAATATAATAATTAAGCTGGGTGTGATGACACAAGCCTGTGGTTCCAGCTACTCAGGAAGCTGAGATGGGAGGATCATTTGAGCCTGGGAAGTTGAGGCTGCAGTGAGCTGTGATCGTGCCACTGCACTGTACCCTGGGTGAGGGAGTGAGACCCTATATCAATAATAAATAAATAATATGATATAATAATTAATCTATAATTATTATTTTCAAATTCAATATTTTTTCTTTAATCTTCTGATGGCCTAATTGTGGAGTATAACATGCTTGTATTGAGCATTAAACAAAAACCTCCAACACATATTTCACATGATCTTGCCCTTTTCTTTATGATAATTTATATGATCAAATATAAGACAATTTTTTCCAGAAATGACACCTCAAAAAAAAAGAATTAGTTTAAAATCAATTTTTTCAAACAGTGCATTGTCAATTCCTGTGTCTTGAATAGCATTTTAGTGATCGAATGAACACATTAGCTGAAAATCACCTTCATCAATGCAAGATGAGAGAAGGGTCCCTATTTTCAGTTAGATACAGAGATGAGAGAGAGAGTTAACATGAGCTCACTAACAGTAAAACATTTAGTAAAAGCTAAAACGTTTTTATCATTTTAGTTTGTTACGTAACTAAAACAGTGGGGGGAAAAGAGAATTACCAAAAATTAGCATATATTTAATAATGATTCCTGGAGTCTGACCACACAATATTCAACTGTTGGCCACTGTGGTAAACAAGATTCCTTTAAAGGCACTATGATAAATGGTTATGTTATGGAGATTAACAAAAATAATAAAAGTTTTAATGCTATGTAAATGAATACAAAATTTCCAGTAACACCACTATAAATAGATGCAAAATTATAAATGATGAACTCTGAAAATCTGGTGACTCAACAAAATGTTTCCTTTGATGAAAACCAGTGTTTCATTAAATATGGAATTTCTTCATATTAAACTTTTAACATAAATTTAATAGATATGAAAATATGTGGTATTAAATATATCTTTGTAGCTAAATAAATTGGCCTTCTAATAGAAAAATGGGGAATTATCTTACATTTAGTGTTGCTTTGTATTGGACATAAAAGCTTTAATAGATTATAATATTTGACATGAGAAATGACTATATACTGTTAATGAAATTTTTTATTAGACAGTATACAATGTGATATCATGCTTGTAAAAATGTCTACCCACACACAGCTACATCTGGGGAAGATGTTTATCAACATATTGACTATGGTTATCTCTAGATAGTGGAATGGGATCAAGAATAACTTTTTTGTTTTGGGCTTTTGCATCTGTCTGAATTTTCTACAATGTATATTATAATAATTTTGAATTTTGAAAAAAAGAAATCAACGTCTTCTTTGAAGCCATGTCTACTTGATAACTCATTATTTGATCTACAAAAACAGATGTATTTATCTAATAAGATATCATTGTATATCATTTGTAGCAGTCCTCTCTGGTATATTATTGTTAATTCCATATCTAGTCTATGCTTTTAATATTAATGAAGTTTGCTTTCTTTGAACTGGTTATTAAAGGATAGTAAAAATTCTATATTTATTATATATGTTCAAGTAATAAAATACATTTAGTGAGGCAGGTGAATCCAGTGATGAGCATTTCTCCATTTTCTAATATTAGGTAAGGTAACTCAGTTTTCATCCTTGCCTTATTTCTAATTCATCAGAGTTAACAGTGTTCTTATTTCTCAGGTGAGAATTCAGAGTTCTGTGTTGAGGATTCGCAGGAAGAAGTATCAAACTACATTGTCTATCCTGCCATTTCTCAGGTGAGAATTCAGAGTTCTGTGTTGAGGATTCGCAGGAAGAAGTATCAAACTACATTGTCTATCCTGCCATTCGGCCTGACAGAAAATCAAGGTCTACTCTCTTTTTGAATCCTGAAAATGTTAGTGTGCATGTTTCCTGGGGGTAAGAGTTGGGAAACTGAAGCACAGTGACCAACAGATCATACAGGAACCTAGAGACCTCTAGCAGCAGCAGCCCTGGATCGTAAAGAAACGTATTGACAAGGGCTGTCTGGATATGCCTTCTGTTTCAAAATCTATAGCTTTACATTTTCACTCAATGTCCTCTATGATTTCTTTATGTTTATTTTGGTTCTGTGTTTTAATTTGTCTCTTAAAGTTGGAAGCTGAAAGGTAGTCTGATAAGCTTTTCTTTCAGCATCTGGTGTTTACTACAAGTCTGTGAAGCTAATTTTTTTTTCATCATCTTTGAATTTAGTGTATTGGTTCCCTTAAGACCAGCAATTGCACAGACATTGCAATAAAATAAAATACTCGTTTTCCAAATTTTCTCTTTTGCCCATCTCATCTTTTTGCTTCCTTCTCATCCCAATAAACAAGAAGACAGTCCTAGCAATGAATTCCTCAGAGAAGGCATGCCAATTAATAAGCCAGATTATACTTAGAGTTGAGCCACTCTACCAAAAAAAAAAATGTTTTCTTCACAAGGAGATTAAGGTCTTCATGAGGAGTTAAAATCAGTTTAGGAAACAATTTTAGTAAGCTAAAACTGAATTGGTAGCTGAGAGAAAGAGAAAAATGAGAAAGAAGGAAGCACAATGGAGAATCTGGCCTTTGAAGAAAGGAAGCAAGTTTCATGGGAAAGGGTTAGTTAGCAGAATGTCCTCAGCTAGAGAAAGAGCATGGGGAGAGGGCAAAGGTACATGTATTGGGATGCAGTGAACAATTCTGCCTAGTAAAGGTGGTGTTTAAACACTGAAAATGAAGGCACTCAATGAAAGGAAAATCATATCATTCATTTTACTGAGCAGTGGTGATAAGAAGGTGCTTAAGGATTATGGATGACCCTGTAAACCAGACACAAACGTATGGCATTGTATAGAAAGCCTGAGCTATCAAAGTATTATACGAAGTTATCCATCAACCAAAATTACCAACTTTTAGCTCAACATCACTAATCCTCAGGGAAATGCAAATTAAAACTACAATGAGATAGCACTTTACACTGCAAGAATGGCCATAATTTAAAAAAAAAAAACAAACAGATGTTGGCATGGGTGTGGTGAAAAGGGAACACTTTGATACTGCTGGTGGGAATGTAAATTAGTAAACCAGTATGGAACCAGTGTGGAGACTCCTTGAAGACCAAGAGCAAATTTACCATTTAATTCAGCTAGCCCACTACTGGGCATCTACACCCCCAAAAAAGAAATTATATGAAAAAGACACATGCACACACATGTTTATTGCAGCTCAATTTGCAATTGCAAGAATATGGAACCAACCTAAGTGCCCATCAACCAATGAATCAGTAAAGAAAATCTGCTATATATATGCCATGGAATACTACTCATCCATAAAAAAGAATGAAACAGTGTCTTTTGCTGAAACTTGGATGGACTGGAAGCCATTATTCTAAGTGAAGTAACTCAGGAATGGAAAACCAAGTACCATATCTTCTCTCTTATAAGTGGGAGCTAAGCTTTGAAGACACAAAGACATACAGAGCAATATAATGGACTGTGGAGACTCAGAAGGGGAAGTTGGGAGTGGGGTGAAGGATGAAAGATAGCATATTAGGTACAATGTACACTGCTCAGTTGAGGGGTGCACTAAAATCTCAGAACTCACCACTCAAGAACTCATCCATGTAACCAAAAACCACCTGCACCCCAAAAACTATTGAAATTATAAAGTAGATAATAAAATCATGATTTTTATATTAGATTGGCAATGAACTGTAAAAGAATGGAAAGGGGGAAAGAAACACCAAGAAAATTTGGCGAATTGATGCATTAATCTGGGTATAAGGAAGTAGAGCCTGGATTCGGGTGGTCATGATATTGGAGCAAAAAGAGCATCTCAAGAAAACAATTCAGGAATGAAAATAGTAACTGGTGACATACTGAGAAAAGGCAGAAACAAAAAAAAACATGAAAGAGTTGGATATATCCAGGAGCGTAAAAGGATTGTGGTACAACTGACAGAAACAGAAACACTGAGATGGGGCTCATTTCACAGGATTTGCACAAGTCCACATTCTTTTTCACTATTTTTTGATTCCCTAGGTAGCTGACAGTCAGTATAAAGGACTTTTTTTTTACTGACTTCAGAGTGTTGCCAAAGAAAAGGGGTTTTTCTGGCCACTCATTTATTAAGAGAGTGTTTACACTAAAGAATATAAAAGGGTTTTTAGGAAACCCTAAAATGATATTTTCCAATATAAAGAGCTGAATATTCTCATTACCCTTTAGATATATTTGTTAACTCTATGTTAGCAGATATATCTAAAGCATATAAATTTCAGATATATCTAACATATGATAAATCTTATATACTTCCGATATATCGAAAACATGATAAATCTTAATGCCATCTAAGTAAGACAGAAAAGCTAACATTTCTGTCTTACTTAGATGGCATTAAGATTTATCATATACTTCACTTAACTTAGAATTTAAAAAAAATATGTGTATATTTTCCATAATGTCTTCTGGCTTCACATGTACATCCTCTGAGTTTTGAAAGTTCTTTTGAAGTCTAATAGACTAGAAAATACACTGTGTTCACTAATATCATTTTGAAATTATCTGACCCATTATTATACAAAGATAAGCATTTCACTTAATAAAGCCTTAGAGTAACACAATTTGTTACACCATAATTAAAGATGGACACATCTGTTCCATTTTAATTCAAACCCCTTTGAACATAATTACATAAAGCTGCAAGAACAAAAATCCTCAGTCTTAGATATTTACAATTTAAAAAAATCATTCTGTCTGCAGAAACTACATGGTCAAAGGACAGTTTGCAAAATGAAGTCAAATAGATGTCCCTCACTCTGTATCAAAGCATGAAATAAAGTGAAGACACCAGATTAAAGCACTGTCCCCATGGGAAAGCTGTATTCAGTTAAGGCAACCCCAGGTGAAAGACCGTCTTTATAGACACTATTAGCTTTCCATCTTTGTGGAGGGGTGCTATTTCTATATGTTCTCTTAGTCCATACATAGATAAAAGAGGAACAAATACTTAGAATAAAGGGAAAACAAATACAGGAGACACTCAACATGTATGTGTTACCTTTCAACTTCCTAATAAATTCTAAATTTTCAGTCATATTCAATGTATAGAGGATACACAAAAGAGTAAATCATCTCGACAAGGTCTTTATATCCAAAATATAGGCATACCTTGGAGATGCTGCCTGTTTTGTTCCTGTCCACTGCAACCAAGCAAATATTAAAACAATGTGAGTCTAAATAATGTGTTGGTTTCTCAGTACATACAAAAGTTATGTTTACACTACACTGTAGTCCATTAATTATGCAATAGCATTATGCCTAGAAAACTGTACATACTTTCATTTAAAATACTTTGTGCTAAAAATTGTCAACAATCATCTGAGCCCTCTATGAATGAGAATCTTTTTGTTGATGGAGGCTTTTGCCTCAACGTGGATGGCTGCTGACTGATAAGGGTAATGGTTGCTGAATGTTGGGATGACTGGCAATTCCTTAAATAAGGCAAACAGTGAAGTTTGCTGCACTGATTTCACAAATTATTTCTCCGTAATATGCAATGATGTTTGATAGAATTTTACCCCACTAGAACTTCTTTAAAATTGGAGTGAATCCTCTCAAACCCTGCTATTGCTTTATCAACTAAGTTAATGTAAATCCTTCATTGTCCTTTCAGAAATGTTCCTAGCATCTGCACCAGGAGTAGACAAGAAATCTCTTTCTTTGCTCATCCATAAGAAGCAATTCCTCATTCATTCAAATTTTATACTGAAATTGCAGCAATTGAGTCATATCTTCATGCTCCACTTGTATTCTAGTTTCTTGCTATTTTCCACTGTATCTGCAGTTACTTCCTCCACTGAAGTGTTAAATTTCTCAATGTCATCCATGAGGCTTGGAATCAACTCCTTCCAAATTCCTGTAAATAGTGATATCTGATTATCTGACCTCCTTCCATAAATCATGAATATTCTCAATGACATCTAGAATGATGAATCTTTTCAAAAAGGTTTTTGATTTAATTTTCCTAGACCCATCAAAGGAATCACTATCTATGGTGCTATAGCCTCTCAAAATGTATTCCTTAAATAATAAAACTTGGAAGTCTAAACTACTCCTTAATCTATGTGAGGCAGAATGGATGCTGTACAAGCAGGCATTATAACATTAGTCTCTGTGTACAATGTCCCCAAAGCTCCTGAGTGGCCAGATGCATTGTTTTTTATTCATTTTTTATTATACTTTAAGTTCTGCGGTACATGTGCAAATCATGCAGGATTTTTACATAGGTATGCACATGCCATGGTAGTTTGCTGCATCCATCCCCCGTCATCTGTATTAGGTATTTCTCCTAATGTTATCCCTCCCCAATACCCCGCTGCTATCCCTTCCCTAGCTCTCCCACCCCCCCAACAGACCCCTGTGTGTGATGTTCCCTTCCCTGTGTCCATGTGTTCTCAATGAATAGTAGTATTTTCAAGCATTTTGAAAATATTATGAAAAATATTGAAATTTCTTTTTTCTGAGCTGTAGGTCTCAACATTGGGATTAAAATATCCAGTAAATCACACCGTAAACAGATTACTGTTATCCAGGCTTTGTTGCTCCATTCCTAGTGCACAGAATGAGTAAATTTAGCATAATTCTTAGGGGCCCTAACGTTTTTGAAATGGTAAATGAGCACTGGCTTCAACCGAAGGCCACCAGCTGCGTTCACCTCTAACAAGAGTCAGCCTGTCCTTTGAAGCTTTGAAGCCAGGCATTGACTCCTCCTTTGTAGATAATGAAAGTCCGAGATGGCATCTTTTCCAATGCAAGGCTGTTTCATTTACATTGAAAATCTGTTGTTTAGTGTAGCCACCTTCATCAGTAATCTTAGCTAGATCTAAAAAACTTGCTGCAGCTTCTCCATCGACACTTGCTGCTTCACTTTGCACTTTTGTATTATAGAGATGGCTTCTTTCCTTGAACCTTGAACTAACCTCTTCTAGCACTGAACTTTCCTTCTGCAGCTTCCTCATGTCTTCCAGCCTTCAAAGTATTGAAGAGAATTAGGGCCTTGCTCTGGATTTGGCTTTGGCTTAAGGGACTGTTGTGACTGGTTTGATCTTCCATCCAGACCACGAAATTTTTCTCCATATCAGCAATAAGCCTCTTTTGCTTTATTATTTGTGTATTCGCTAAAGTATCACTTTTAATTTCCTTCAAGAACCTTTTGTTTGCATTGTCCAGTTGGCTGTTTGGTGCAAGAGGCCTAGCTTTCTACCTGCCTCGGCTTCCTGTTCACCTTTCTCCCTAAATTTAATCATTTCTAGCTCTTTATTCAAAGTGAAAGACTTGCAGTTCTTCCTTTCGTTTGAACACTTTCAAGGTCGCTGTAGGGTTATTAAACATTGTAGGCTTATTTCAACAATGTTGCGTCTTAGGGAATAGGGAGACCTAAGGAAGGGAGAGAGACAGGGGAATGGCCAGTTGGTGGAGAAGTCAAGAACACATACAACATTTATCTAGTTCACCGTCATGTGACTGCAGTTTGTGGCATCCCAAAACAATTATAATAGTACCATTTAGGATCCCTAATCACAGATCACCAGGACATATAATAATGATGGAAAAGTTTGAAATGTTAAAATGACCAAAATCCTACACACAGGCATGGAGGGAGCACATGCTGACAGAAAAAAATGGCATTGATAGACTTGCTCAGTGCTGGGTTGCCACAAAGGTTCAACTTTTAAAGTGAAGGTCAATAAATCAAAGCACAATAAATGAGGTATGCTTGTCGTTTTTAGATTAATAATAATCAAATGTACCATTAAAGAAAGGAAACCCTGTGATTTTTGAATGAATTCTGAGAATTTGATTACATGAGTTAAGTGACAAGCCATGCACACAAATATCCCTGAAATGTAGGTTGTTCATCTGCTTTGTTTATGTTTCCATATCCTGAAGATGGCTTAATGAGGGGATGCAATCAGGATTAGCTAAGCAGTGAGAACTTGGAGGGATTGGGGTGGCAGTTAGATTTATATAAACATTTGCAGAGACTGGGAAGAGCAGATGCTCATATAATCCAGACAATGTGTGTGCACTTGATTTTAAAATAAAATAAAACAGTTGAAAGCCAAAATATAATTAATCAGAGGAAATGCTTTAATCAACATCTTCCAAATCCTTAAGCACTGCTGAAAAGATTAAAGAAACATAAAAAAATTAAAACATGATATTTAAAAGGAAACCAGAATTAGCCTATTTCTGACATTTTCCTTTTATTTCAGTTGTGGGATGGAGGATGCAATTAATTTTCATTTTCAGTTGCTGTCAACTAGTGAAATTTCGTGGGTGTTTAAGGTACTAAATAAATTACCTAAGATTTACTGTGTAATTTACAGTGTGGTAATGATAGCTCTCCTTTTATTATTAACTTACTGGAAGAAATATCTACACTTGCCCGTATTTCCTGTAGTTCTAAACAGAGATCTTTCCAATGGATTGTGAGACAGCAAATTTAAACGAGTGTCAGTTTGATATTAATAGGTACACTACATAGACTTTTTAAAAGTTATATGTCAAGAAAGGAATTGGTACATCACATCCATATAGATATCCAATTTCTATCATGTATGTCCAAAATAAGGGCAATTAGCTTTGAACTCAGTTCGGGGCTCAGTTCTTCTAAAGTCAGTAGCTCTTGCTATTATTTCTGTTGTTTTCTTCCAATATTGGATGAGCTGCTCAATATGAATCCATAATTATTACTAAAATTCACAGAATAACAATATAAATGGAAAAATTTTAAACAATATATGAAATAAAAAAACACATGACTTCATTGCAAGTTTCAAAAAATATAAACATTTAACCTCAAAGCATTCATTCCTTCTACACAGAAAATTTTGTTGGTTATGGAAATTATCACATATGTCTCAGCAGAGTATTATTAACAGTTTGTGAAAGGCAGGTGAGCCTCTGCAGATAGTTAACAGATTGCTACTCTGTTAATTTCAAGAATATCTTCAAGTAGAATGTGAGCCTGATTGCAATTTCTGGCAGAAATATTATCTACTAAAATTCTACCACAAAGTTTCTAGCACTAAAATCTTTGAAAGTTTATTCCTGCAAAAATATTGCGGAAATATTCTTATTTAAATGGTGGAGGTCAGAATTTCTCATTACATGCAATCCTATAAATAAATCTTAATAGTAGGGAAAACTATTTGAATAACCTAGAATATTTATTGTGAAATCTAGACTGAAAGATAAAAGCAGCTATGTGGCATTTTTTTCGTGTTCTATCATAATTAGTTAACTTTGAAAAGCGTGTTGCACTGATTTGCTTATATATCAACTGTTTGATATTTTCTTCTAATAAGAAAAAAATATGGATTTAAATTAATGGAAGACATACAGACTTTTGTGTCAGTGTCCCAACGACTTTTGTTAATAATTTATGTGCAATGGCTCTTTGATCCCCAAATCACTAACCCTGTGTCCTTCATTTATAATGTTTACTACTATTACAATAATCTATATTTTACTATCAGAAAATAATTCTGAAAATCAAATTCTGTATTTGATGCCTATACCAATATCACTCTTTATCAAATGGCAACATGGCAATATCACTCTTTATCAAATTAGCGACTTTCACATAACAAGATAAACTAATGACTCATAACAAAGCCCAATAATAATGCTGAGTAGAATATGGCATTTCTGTCAACAGACTCACTGAAGAGATAAGAAGCAGAGTCTAGTCGTAAGAATGCTCCCTTTGTTCTATCCCATTTTCTCAGTTCTTATCGCTGTACCACAGAAAGGGACATAGTGTTTAATTATTATGGTTGTTGAGCATCTTCATCACCATCTACCAAGTTTATCATTTGTCAAAGGAAATCAGAAATTAAGTTCTGTTGGGGACTCTGAGACAGGGACACAATATCTGGAGATCTGAACATTATCTCTGCCATTATATTGCTTTGTACTCTTCTGCTTGGGCCATTTCTGAACAATGAGGAGATTGGTTAAGGGATAGGCACTCTAAGGCACTTGTGTTCCAGGTATTGTCAGAAGCAAGCCATGGCATAAATTTAACCGCATATGAAAATTGCTCATGAATCTAGTAACATGCTGTCCCAGATTATGTCTCCTACCCCTATGTGACTATTTAAATGTAAATATAAAGAAATTAATAGTAAATATTTACAATTTAGTTTCTCAGTAACACAAGCCAAATTTCAACTGCTCATACCCCCATGTGTCTGTTGGCTACCAAGAAAAGAGAAAATTCTACATCAGTAAGTATGCTATGTGTATTATTTTCTGGAACATGACAGGAATCGTGTATATTTTTTTCCTGACAATATAGACATGTGCAAATCCCTTGCTTTCTTTTTAACAAGGTTCTGAGTATTACTAAAAGAAAAACTTCAGCTAAATTGCATTTAAAGGAGTTTAACTGAGCAAGGAATAAGTTGTGAATCAGGGAGACACCAGAATCACAGCAGATGCATACAGACTCCCGCGCAGCCATATGACGGAAGAAGATTTATGGACAGCAGAAGGAAAGCAACCCACAGAAAACACCTGGATTGATTACAACTTAGCATTTGCCTTATTTGAATACAGTTCAAACAGTTGGCTACATTTGATTGGCCAAAACTCAGTGATTGGCACAGGTGTGGGCTATGGTAGGTTTACACCTCAACTTGTTGTAATTCACAATGTACAGAGAAACTTTTAGGCCAAACTTAATATGTAAGGAAGCAGCATTACACTAACCTTGATTTAACAGTATATATAATCTCCTGAATGCTAAACCATTTCTTAATAGCCATACAGAACTCTGAAGGCACATACTTATTCAATACTGTAGCCAGGATTTATTTTGAGTATTATTTACTATACCAGACTACTTGCTAACACAAAGAAGGACACACTCACACATACAACTAAAATCTGTCAAACAAAAATACTTAAAAAATATTTATACTAATATATAGGTCAGCAATCTGGGAATTATCCATTTTATGACTTAGATTTAATAATACCTAATGACAGTTAATTGTATACAATCTTCCACTTATCAAGAGAGAATACACTAAAGAAAAACACATCAATGTATGATTCATTATAGAGTGTCACCATTGTTTTCAAATATACCAAAATGCATTCATTCAAACAAATTTTGACTTTCTCCGCTAGTTACTTTGCAGAAAAATAAATTCCCTTGAGATTCTCTGAAAGTTTCCTTTAAATAGCATTAATGGTGTCAGATATTAATACTTTGAGAGAATAATTTTGTGTCTGAAAATAGTTCAAGGTCATCTAAAGCCAGATCTGGGTCATAATTCTGGATACAATCAAAGCAAAACTACAAGTAGTAAGACTTTTTTTTTCCTGTGGGAATAATGAAGTAGCATTTATTGAGTATCCATGAAATATCGAGAAATGTTTAGTTTTTAACATAATTATTCCTGTCTTCATCATTATTTCCCATCTTACAGATGAGGAAACAGCTGCTTACAGAAGTCTCATAACTTACTTAATGTCACATGTCAAGCACCTTTTAGAATAAGAATTCATTCACAGAAATTTCTAGCTAGCTTAAATCTAGGACACTATGGTTAATTCTCAATGAAACACCTGTTTATAATTATTTTTACTTTTATAATTTCTATAATAAAAATGCATATGATATTAATAATTCAGATCAATATTTATTGTACATTTTATTATTTTGTTTTAGGAAAGAAAATAATCTCTGAACCCAATTATTCCTTCAGACATATTTTGATTATTTTTACATAGAATGTCAATAAAATACTACAATGAAAATAAGTCTTCAAATCATTATTAAACTATTTTGTAACATTTTCATAAATTTTACATAAATACTTGAATTTTAATTGAAAAGTAAATATGCACTTGCATAAATTTGAAATGTGGAAGAAATATGAACCATAATTTGAATCCATGAGTTTTACTGTGTTTACAAAAGAATAACAAAATTTTACATAAAATAATATTTGCTCAGATCTGGAACACAAACACTGATTCTAATGTATTTGCTTGTGAAGTTGGAATACAGCTTTAAAATATGACTTAGAATGGTTATCTCACATGCAGTTCAGTAAGACAAAGGTTCATGTAAATATCATGTACCATTCAACACTATCAATTAAGTATGTAAGCCTAAGATAAAGCTGTTCAGGTGGCATACCAGACTAAGTGGAATTATTGCAGACAGTTTGTATCAATTAACAAAGTTCAAGCAGTTATTTAAATACTTGAGGCTATTCATTAGTCCTTAAAGCTCAAAGAAATCACCAAAGTGTAATTATATCCAGCCTGGTGACTGGCATTTAAGTTTATGGGAGGTTAAGAAAGCCCCACAGGTCATGATTGAACAAATAGCTCCGTATCACAGCACCAGTGATATCTCAGAAGAACACAATGACAGGGGAGAGATCTCAGTACTGAAGAAAACGCATTTTCCAAAAAATGAGGAATTTGAAATTACTATTATTTGAGAAACATTCCAGTGAATTAGCATGAAATATATCATTATGAATAATTCAGTTCATCTCTAACACCATATGCAAAAACTACGTGCAACTTTTAAAAACTGTAAGGTGCCATAAATCCTAAATTCAATCACAGAAGCAGTGTTAATAACTGTGTTCCCTCTTGGAAGTTTCCTTTCTCTGTCTTAACCAATTTAATCATGCTCCTAAATACTAGCTCATGGCAGGCAATTAAGACTCTCTAAGTATTCAGAATATACATAGGTGTACCCATTTCTTCTGAAAAAAGGAAAAAAAATACTTAGCTGTAATTCACACTCTCCAGGAGTCATAACAGTTACTGTAAACCTTTGAACCCAAGCTCTTTCCTGGTACATATAGAAAACATTTTATGCGGAAGTTTAAAGTCATTCATCAGTGTCCTTGCAAATAGGCAAATATATTTCCAATTCTTAGAATCTAATGCCTATCTAAAAATATCAGCTTTACATTTCTAGATAGGTAGAAAATCGTGAATGGAGACAGTTATAATAATGACCCAGAAGAATAACAAAGAAAAGAAAACAAAAACTACTTCAATAGGTCTTTAAAAAGTGTCTCTCCACTTAAAGACAAAACCATTAAGTTCTCACCCACATAATCGGGAGCTGCTCTGGTTAACATTCCTTTCACAAAAAAATTATATGGTTTGCCAATGTTCAAAGATTAACAAAGAGTACTTACTAAATCTATGCTGAAAACAATTTAACTATGAATGATTCAGAATTCTCTTCAGAATTCTTTTCCTGTCCCAAGTATCATCATTACACACGTATACCAGTTATCACTGAACAATCTTGTATGTACAGAATGCATCAGAAATGGACTTTTCCTGTACATACTTTAAAATACATGTGAGTGCTGGGTATAAAGCTTGAAGAAAAGAAATCACCAGATTTCTGCACTCCCACGTTTATTGCAGCGCTATTCACAATGGCCAAGGTATGGAAACAGCCTAAGTATTCATCAGTGGACAAATGGATAAAGAAAATGTGGCACATATACACAGTGGAATGTTATTCAGTCATAAAAAGGAATTAAATCCTGTCATTTGCAACAGGGATAGAACTGGAGGACGTTATGCTAAGTGAAATTACCCAGGTCATGCCTGTAATCCTAGCCGAGGTGGCTGGATTGCCCAAGTTCAGTAGTTTGGGACCAGCATGGAAAACATGGTGAAACCCCGTCTCTATTAAAAAATACAAAAGCTTAGCTGGGCGTGGCGGCGTGCACCTGTAGTCTAGCTACTCAGGAGGCCGAGGGAGGAGAATTTCTTGAACCCGGGAGGCAGGGGTTGCAGTGAGGTGAGATTCACACCACTGCACTCCAGCCTGGATGACAGAGGGAGACAGTCTACACGCGCGC